>CANYBF011792123.1:0-18744 GCA_948192965.1 Dalechampia spathulata | reverse complement strand
ATGATATGAAACATGATGAAAATGACACATATAAATGGCATATAATAAATGATAAGAAGGAATCATGTTTGTTATATTCAATAATGTTTTGGAATTTATTGATATAATGATTATTGTGATATTTCAGTATTTGTTACACTAGCACCATTGAGTTTTATACTCAGCGTTTGTCAATTGATAAATGCAGGACCAAGTAAAGCTATAGGATAAGAACGTTAGTGAAGCAGCTGGACATATCAATAGAATATTGGTAAATGGGTTGAATTCCTTCAGACTTCTATCTATATAAATTATCATGCAACTACATAAATAAAATACTCTGGTAGTAAATAAATTAAGTTTAAGAAACCAAAAAATATGTAAACTATTAATGCGTGTATGTTATAACTCTGATGAGGTGATGACTTATTATGTTAAAACCTGGGAATAATAAATGTATTGGATTAATATGAGTTTGCATGCAAGTTATATGTATAAAAAATTTTTTTACGGAATGTATATAATCCTTTGTAGGATAATTATTGACTTCCTTTATTATGAAGTTAATAATCATTCTACGGGAGCATGTTACGCATCTGAAAGATATGATAATTTCAAAACATAATCATTAAAAACATATTAGAAAATATAGTAAATAAAAATCAAAATAATAAATGTAATAGATATGGTAAATAAAAGAAGATATTTTTAGCTAAAAACATGTTACATAATATGATAAATGAATTTAAAGTAAGTAATGCACTAAATATAACATATACATTAATACAATTAGAGAAAAATGTTAGAAAATAAACAACTATCAATTCAAAACAATGTTTAAAAGAAAGAGTAGATAAAGTACATAAAGTTTAATGTTTCAATTATATAAGAGAAATCTTAAAAGTAGAAGATAAAGAAACAAAAAAAAAGCAAATAGAATAGATGAACATAAAAAATATACTAATACATATAAGAAAACATAATTATAAGAATTTAACATAATTCAGTTAATAAAAAATAAAATTCCAATAACAATCAAAATGTAAAACCTAACATTGAAAACATAACATTAATAAACAAATGCAATACATATGGTAAATAAGATAATAAATACATAAGTTTATTGGTTAAAAACAAGTACATGGTAGCAAAAACATTTTAAAATTTTTAGAAAACATGTTTTTACATGGATCATTGTAGTTAATTTCATCAAATACAACATAAAAGAGAAGAGAAGGTATTTGGTTTAATAACATTTACATAATTATTGACCTCCTTCATTCTTGTTCGTTAGAAAAGTTGTAGTAAACTTTTCTAATTCCCAACGTAAAGGATCTCTAAACTATCTACATAAATAAGAGAATCAAATTAATAATTAATACTATAAATTTTTTAGAGACTTGTAGAAATATAAATACAAGAGAAAGAAGAGATGAATGGATTATTGATTTTGGATTGGTCGAACTCCTTCAGTTGAATTCAAATATGTTTTCTTCTTCCAAGAGCTTTGGCTTTTCTTATTCTTTTCTTTAAAATATGTGTATAGGAAGAGAGGAGGCATAATATATGATTTCTAAAACCTAACATCAGGTTTAAGTTAATAATAAGGCTTATATGGTAACTAGACCTGACTATATAGCTTATGTGTAATGGCATATAAGCTAACTTAATTCAATCAACATATGAAGTGTGACATATTTCAAAACACTAAATAAACATATGTATTCACATGACCCTCCTTCTTTAGTCAAGTCACGCATATGTAAGTCATGTGACATATGCACCTTACAAATCACGTGCATGGTGTATACATTACACATGTCATCTTATATCATGCATATTTGAAGTTCTACTTATCATAATTACATGCTCTTGGTATCAAATATTAGTTTTTTTCATAATCTATCCAATAAACATAAAAAGTACAAGTTATATTATAACCATGAAACAATATCTTATATTGAATCATCATCCTTTCTCTATTATCGATTCCTTAACTTGTATATATGACCTTTTGGATTTTTGACATGTTGGTAACATATTGTAATAGTATTAAAACTCATTTAATAATATCATATATAAGTTAAGAGTGATGTCTAGTCACACATCATGATTACCCAAATGTCAAGAAATCATTATTTTGATTGCAATCCTTCCATATTAAATATCATTGCAGTAAACTCCTTTCATCATCCATTATCTTGTTTATGTTTGAGAATGGATTAATGTCGGTTCAATGCATGATCAAGTATATTAGATCATGTCTTAAACTTGATGTTTCATGTACTATAATCTTTATTCTCAAAATGCCCCTATAAATCACATTCACTTTTAAGCATTTCACTCTGGCCAGAGATTTTTAGATCAAAAATTATTACATGAATTATTGAGATAAAACCCCTATAATTAATTTAGGATGGTGAATCTTTTATTGATATACAAATATTTTCAACTACTTCCTAGTATACCTAATTTCTCAACTATGAACGACTCCTCCAAAGGAATAAAACATAAAAGTCAAAAGTATAATAATTCATAGTTAAGACTAATTTACTCATCTTAATAATGTACAATTGTATTAATACTTTAACCATGATAATTTAGATATTAAACATTTACATATATTAACAATCTTATATTATAAATTCTTTATAACTTCGTTTATACTATTCCAATATCCTGGACTTATTATTTAATTTAAGTAAAACAAATATATAAAATATTATATTGAAATAATGAATGAAAGAAAGAAACCCGCATCCTAACTATAACAATACGCTACACAAGAGTACAGCACAAAAAGATATAAAACACATGCCATGCCGTATCTCTTTCCTCCTGTTCCTTTTCCTTCAAAATCAAAACCAACAATGCCAGAATCGTCATTGCAAAAAGAATGCCAAAAATCAAAGCTATATGAATTTTGATAAGAAAGAACACCCAACCATGCTCTCTCTTTAATTAGTTTCTATTTTAATTCCTCTTTTTTTTTTTCCTTTCTAATTTTCGTTAGCTGTAATTATCCTAACCCTACATTTTCTTTTCTTTTTCCCCCTGTAAACCACGGTATTCTAGTCCTCTGACATCCTTTTCCAATTTGTACTTCGGGTTGTTTTACTGCGCCGTTGATTCGGTGCGCGTTATCCTGCTTTTGCCATCGGTGACTTTTTTCCTGTTTCCGCTTGATACTTTCTGCCTTTTCTTTTGGCAATTGGAGTTGATTTAGAGTTTGTATTGTTGACAAGGGAGCTTCTTTTTGAATCGTAATTTGGATGGAACCGCGTGTTGGTAATAAATTTCGGTTAGGTCGGAAGATCGGTAGCGGGTCGTTTGGAGAGATCTATCTCGGTTAGAGAGTTAATTCACTAATAAATTTTATTTGTAATTTTCGTTCTTATTCCAGTTTGTGAATTTATAGTTATTATTCGTGAATTGTTGGATTTGTGTATTGTATCTAGGAACTAATATCCAGTCTAATGAAGAGGTTGCCATTAAGCTTGTAAGTGTATATGCCTTTTGCTTTCCACCTTATCTTATGTCTGTTTAATCTATTTTTAATCTATTTTTCGATTATATGAGTTTAGTTTAGTTTTTACTCTGTCACATTTCCGTAAAATTTACTTGGTTGACGCAATTGAAATGATGCAGTAGCTTTTAACTTAAGGCTGCTACACAAGCAAAGCGCATTAGAAAAAGAAAAAACTTGGCATTAGTTGAATTTGATAGTTGATAGCTGATGGTTAGCAGGCTGGCTTATTATATTCAATTAGAATTTGCATCTTAAATTGTAAAACGCCTCATTTGATATTTGATAGGTGGTGGTTAGTGGACCGGTATTTAGCAAGTTCAAGTAGAATCTGAAACTTACCCGAGTTGTTTTAGTCCCTTATTTGGAGCGATGCTGGATTGAGCTCCGTAGAAAATTGTTATTGGCCTCTACTCCATTTTGAAATATAAATTTTAAAATTTCTTAATAAAGCATACCTTGTTTGAAAATGTCGCATGACTTGTGCTCATTTTAGTATTTGTCGTCTTGCATTACATTAGAATGCCTGGAACTCCTTTTGTGGTTGAAAGCATATCTGCTGTTCCATGCTATTACTTTCTGAAAAGTAATAGACTTTGATGAGTTCCGAAATCCTGAGGAAATTCTTTGATCTTTTTCTTCTGTTTTGGTGGGGTGCTGGCTGCTTTTTCTTTATGGTTGTTTACAGGCATTAATGGGAAACTTGATGATACAAGTTTGTCAGTACTATATGTGTTATGAGCTGTATTTTTTCTTCAAGATTTGTGCTCATTCTTAGCACTTATGGTGTATTGGGAGTTAAGTATCAGATATAGTAGTATCAGATATAGTTTCACCATTATAGCTGACTAAATTTGTAATTTTGATTTATTGTGATCAAATCTGTAATTTTCTCATCAGTGGATTACTTTTATACCCTAAACATTTGTGCATCTAAAAGTTTGTGATTTTCTTCTGAATGTTTCTTGCCTTTGTCCTTATAGTTTGTAACCATATTCAATCATTTATATAGAGCAATAACTGAATTTGGTTCTAATGTCCAGGAAAATGTCAAGACAAAGCATCCTCAGTTGCTTTATGAATCAAAGTTGTACAGAATTCTTCAAGGGGGCAGTAACGATTGTTTTGTTAATTGATTTCCTTGCATTTAGTTTCATTTTTAATTCTTTTCTTCTTGTTGGTTCTATTTTGTTTGTCTGTTCTTTATTTATGTATTTTATCTTTGCAGCTGGGATTCCAAATGTGAGGTGGTTTGGAGTGGAGGGAGATTATAATGTCTTAGCGATGGATTTACTTGGACCTAGTCTTGAAGATCTGTTCAATTTCTGCAGTAGGAAACTATCTTTGAAGTCTGTTCTTATGCTGGCTGATCAGAAGGTAGGCTAGGTTTTATTAATTTTTATCATTTGTATATATGGATTTACTTGTATCATTTTTTGGCTCTTGCTTTATTTTCAGATCAATCGTGTTGAATTTGTTCACTCAAAATCATTTCTACATAGAGATATTAAACCGGACAATTTTCTTATGGGATTGGGAAGGCGTGCAAATCAGGTTTTTGTTGGAAGTACAAGTTTCCTTGTTATGTTATTTTCAACCCTTGTCATGTTCTTTTCAGGAGCTTCATGTTAACTTAAAAAATTTGATTTGAATGAAGGTCTACATGATTGACTTTGGTTTGGCAAAAAAATACAGAGATAGTTCAACGCATCAGCACATTCCTTACAGGTCAGAAGACTTTAAACATGCAACCTAACGGGTAAATCTGTGTTTGCATGCAATTTTCAAGTTCTCCATACCTTGCTTAACAATTGTTGAGGTGGTGATGCTGTACTGTAACTGCAAGTTGACAACATTTCTTTTCTCCCATGTACCTGTTTTCAGGTTGATATTTTGAAAAATTTAGCAGACTGCCCCATTTATGGTTTTGTCTGTTCTTTCCTAGCTTACATTGTCTCTAGTGGATGTTATGGCAATCAATAGCTGACTACATTATAACAACTACAGGGAAAATAAAAATTTGACAGGAACTGCCAGATATGCAAGCATGAATACTCACCTTGGAATTGGCATGTGCTTTCTGTCCTTTTACTATTTTACTATGATTCTTTGTCAATTTTAATTATTGTTTCTTGCTATAATTCATTTTATACTTGATGAACTATTGCAGAGCAGAGCCGAAGAGATGATTTAGAATCTTTGGGTTATGTTCTCATGTACTTCCTTAGAGGAAGGTGATTCTTACTACCATACACTTTCTTCAATTTTTGTTTGTACGTTGTTGGTATTTTGCTCACTGGCCTCTTTTCTACAGTCTTCCTTGGCAAGGACTAAAAGCAGGAACTAAGAAGCAGAAATATGAAAAAATTAGTGAAAAGAAGGTCTCCACTTCAATTGAGGTAAAAGATTCTTCGTTGTGTGTACATTCTCACTTTGTTCTAGTTTGTGTAGCTGACCAGTTCTGTTGCTGTCACAGGCCTTATGTCGGGGTTATCCAACTGAATTTGCTTCCTACTTTCATTACTGCCGTTCCTTGCGATTCGATGATAAGCCTGATTATGCTTATCTGAAAAGAATATTCCGAGATCTTTTTATTCGTGAGGGTAGGAATGCACAAGTTATTGAATAGATTTGGTTGTTTAACACTTTGGTGAGCCTGCATGGCATTTTTTCCCTCTCCATTTTTCTTTAACAGGCTTCCAGTTTGATTATGTTTTTGATTGGACTATATTAAAGTATCAGCAATCGCAGCTGGCTAATCCACCTGCTCGTGCCCTAGTAAGTATTAGCTGCACTTTGATTCTCGTTTTGGTGTTTCATGTTTTTATTGGTCTTGTTTCTTTAGGGCCCTGGAATTGGAACTAGTTCTGGAATGCCTCCTGCTATTGGTAGTGCAGATAGACAGACAGGTAGGTTTTTTGTCCTGCTTCTTCCTCTTTCACACAGAATGCTAGTCTTATACTTTATACTTTTACTTGAAGTGGAGGGTTATTGTTATTAGAAATTCCATTGTTTTGCTTGTTTGGGGATTTCAGATTTCTTTTAGTTCTTTTAATGCTACCCCCTCATATTAGGTGCTTCCTTTTCTTGTCTTTCGATTTTTATATGAATCTAATTGACAAGAACTAAACCTGGATTCTAGGTGATGGGATCTAGTTTTTGACCATTTGAGGGAAACCGTAAGAATGTCTGGTCTTGTATGACAACATTGCAAAGAAAAATATAATGATAATATGTTGACTTAATTATTTTGACTCCTTGCTGCAGAAGCAGAAGAGGCACGGCAAGTTGGTCAGTTGATAGATTATTCTCGGCGTAGATTATCAGGGCCTATTTTGAGCATAGGGAGTGCTACGAAGCAGAAAAGTCCAGTGGCCAATGATTCTCCTGTCACCAGAGATCCTATTGTAAGTTTGTTCTTGCCTTGAAATTTCTTCACTTGTTGATGATGAAGGTTTGTTTGGTTCAACTATTTTGATGAATTCATTTTATTTGTAAATGATTATTCATTTGTGAATGAATTTTCATGGATGATTTTAGTATTAGAAATTTAAAATTCTTTTAAATAAACTCATTTACTTAAAAGATTTACAAATGGGTTAGTGACTGCCAACTTTCATTAGCCTAGAGTTCATTCACATTTATCACTAAAAATTATCAGTTGTGTTGCCTTGCAAAGAAGTGCCTTTGACTTTTACATTACTGATTTGTGATTACTTGAGTATGGATCTTCTCAATTTGTGTTGTTGCGGTCAAGTGATTTTTTTTTATTTGCCCCATTGCACAATTGATATGCACTTGACTTCATACCCTTTGTTGTGTTCTAGGGGTCAAATGATGTTCAATTTTCTTTTGTTTTCTTTAATTCCATGCTCTAATCTTAGTCTGAAATATCAGTTATCAAGTTCCACTTTCATGGGGCGGTCAAGTAGATCTTCCAGGCAAGCTGCTGCTGTTTCCTCTAGTAGAGATGTATATGTTGGAAGTGAGGCTGAACCCAAACACTCCTACGCGACAGATGCTAGTCCAGGAGCTGTGCATAAAATGTCAAGTGAGCAAAGGAGTCCCGCCCTTCTATCTTCAGACCCCAGGCGGCCATCATCAACCAGAAATGCTACGCACATTAAAAGCTATGAATCTGCTCTCAAGGGAATTGGGGGCCTGAATTTTGATAGCGATGATAAGGTTCACTATTAGGGTTCTCGGCAGTCTGCAATGTTGTAAATCCTGAATTACGTAGGTGTGTTACCGTGGTATAGTTTATTCTTGTGGAGTTGCATCCCGCAAATTGAGCTTGGGGGCTTCATAATTCCTGGATATAAAGTTGCACATTTAAAAGACATAAGCTGAGAATGCTGAGAATAGTGACCTTGAAGCCGACCGCCTTGGATATTTGGACACTGCCAAATGAGGTTGCTGGGTGTGTTAAAGCGGTAACTTGTGGTTTTACTCGTCTCCTGTTGGATTGAAGCCTGCGGTTTTCTTCTCTACTTTCCTTTTATTTCTCATGCTTCTTTGGATGTCGTGAGATGCATTTGTCCCTTTAAACCTTTCCAAGTTTTAGCCATACTTGGAAACTTTGAGCTTCGGCGGCTATTGAATGTTTTGCCAAGTTGATGCTTTGGAGAGATTTACCTGCAGAAACTGTAAATTACACTTCCTTTTCATTTTCAACAACCTGGATCCAAAAAAACTTTCAGCTAATGAATGTGTTTGAACAAAGAATAGAAGAAACGCCCGCATTTCAAGTACTCACTTCTTACACTTAAATTAACAAGATTCATTATGCCATAGCAATAAATTATGCATTTAAAGTGATGGGTTATTGTATTATATTGTGAAACAAGTACACACTTTGCATTAATGTTATGTTTTATATGTTATTAGTGTGTTAATGATGTGAAATTATGATTATGATGATAGGTATATGATAAGATTAGAGTTTATAGCTCTAATGTTGAAATTGAAAATTTTGACGAAAGTTACTGAAACGATCCCTAAACGATGATTAATTTGAGGTTTTCGAGGTTGAAAACATTTAATATGATTAATTAAGTATGTTCAAGATATTTGTGTTGACTTAAATTTGATATTTATAAATTAAAGTAAAATAAAAATTTAGGCTATTTATGATGTAAGCATGATATAAGTAAATGAATTTAATTATGATTTTTATTAGAAAATGAATAATTATGAATTAATAATGAATTAGTAAGAGTATATAATAAAATTATAAATATTAAAGAAGCATAATTAGTATTTTTAATTATGATATTATAATGATGTAATAAGTTGTAAAGGTGATGTCATAATTATAATTAGTTTTAAATTATGATATGTAAATAGATAAATAAATAAATATAATTGAAAATAGAATAAGTTAAAATAGATTTGAAATAGTATATTATATTAGAAGTGGGGTTGGTAATTAAAAAAGTAATTTTGGATTTTAGTGTTAGTGGATGGAGAGAGAAGATAAGTATTATATTTTATTTCATTAAGGAAATTGATGTATGGTATTTTAAATTAAAATAATGTGTATATGAGTATAAATTAAGTGTATAATACAAAATTTAAGGTTTAGGATTGGTGGATTTAAGTTAAATACAAGTATATATACGTATAGGGGCTAAAATATAATTTTGGAGGTGTATAAGGACTAATATGGGAATTTTTTCAAATGGGGCTCATTTCATCTGAATTCTCATCTCATTTGTGACTTATCTTTCATTCAATTATGCTCCTTTTCTCATTTGGCCGAAACAAATGCATGCAAACCTCTCCATTATCCTCTAATCCTTTCATTTATAACTTATCTTCTTCTTAACCTCTCATTTTCTCTCTTATGTTCATCTTATTCTTCAACTTTCTTCATCCAAAAATCAAAAGGCAATACCTTCATCTTCTCATTCTCTTCTTATTCTTCAATTTCTAAGCAAGTTTGATTTGCAAAGCTCTAGTTCTAGTTGAAACAACTCCATTTCAACTTGTTTTAGAAGAAACTGAAGTTATTTCATTAAGAAGACCAAAGTTTGCATGACTCTTTCTTTCTTTTGGTTCGAATTTTTTCAAGTTCCAGCAAGATACTTGAGTATATGTCAAGGTAAGGCCAAAATAATTCTTGTTTTCCCTCTTTTTCTTACTATCTAAAACCTTTCTTCAATGGATCTTCAAGTATATAACTGAAACCATGAAGAATCATGGATTTGCTTACAAACTGTAACCTTTTCTTAAAGCTTGACTTGTTTTATGGTTAGATCTAACTCTTTTGAGTACATGCATGTTATTTTTAAGGTAGGTAGTAACTTTAAAGAGGTCAAAGAAGTGTATCATTTAAAGCTTAAGTTAAGAAAAATTGATGATTTAAGGCTTAATATCATTTTAAGTGTATATGACTTAAGAACTATTGATTAAATGATTAAGTCTAAGTATGATTTAAGAAGTTAACTTCTAATTAAGGTTAAATGAAATTCTTAATGATGAGTTAATAAGAAGTATATGAAAAATGAACCAAATTGGACATAACATAAGCATATGTGGTAAATTAAGGCTTAATCTTCATGTAAAGCATTTATGAGATAAAAGCTAAGGAAATATGGATTCTGTTAAGTATGATTAATTAATGAAATTAAGGGAAATAGAAGTTTTTTAATGGAAGAGTATTGGTATAAGACATGATTAATGGAAAATTTGACTTTAAGGCATGATTTTAAAATGTTAAAGGGACAAAAAAGGAGCATATGGTCATATTGATATTTAAGACTTAAACGGATACTAAAATGAGCATACTAAGTATAATTGAAATGTTTATTAAGTTCACAAATAAATGGTATTAATTGATATGATTTAAGTCAAGGCATGTTGATCAAATTAAAAGGATATAATGAAATATGACTTACGGTGTACTAAGAATACTTATGATAAATGTTAAGTAAGAATCAGAAAGATTATTAAGTATGATAGTTATGATTAAGGAGTTTAATAAATTGGTTAATTAGTATATGATAAGATTAATTAAGAATTTAATCTATTGACAAAGGTAAAGTTGAATAAGAAAAGTGTACTGGTAAGGTTATTACTTAAGATGTATTTATATTAAGAATTAAAATGATAATTTAAACAAATGCATTAGATATTATTAAGAAGGTTCATGAGTTTATAAATGAATGATATGAAATGGTTTGTAATAAGATTCTAAGTAAGGATTTAAACAGAGATAACAGTAAACTAAGGATTTATAGACACATAATTTATACGATGTTTATATTTGTATAATTTCACTAGATATTCTAATTAATGATTTTAATGATGGATGATATATATAATCTGGAATTCATTAAATAAAATGTATAAGTTGATTAAATGATATAAGATTATATTTAAGTGAAGGTTAATAAATAGGTTAGGACAGATAGCATATGATGATGTTAATGGCGGTATTAAATAAATAGGTAATAAACAGTTATATTAAGTGTTATTAGACATGTGATAAAGTACAATGATTGAAGGTTATTTAAGTAAAAGTATTGTTTAAATGGTTAACTGATTTTAAGACGATGTTAGTTAAGGTATATATAAGCAGAGATAGTATAATTTCAGATAACACTGATATGAGTTGGTAACAGCAGAGTTCAATATATATATATTATTAATAGATAACATGATTGATTTAAGAAAAAGGATTATTGATAAGTTTAATAAGTTTAGATACTGATTAAATAATTAAGGATATTAACTGTTTTAATATTCTGAATTTGACAGTAACTATTTTTAGCAGAATACAGGTATGATTAATATTAGGAGTCTGATTAAGATTATATGTCCAGTAATAAGATGATTAATAGTATCATGTCAGCTGTTAATTATTGAAATATTAGATAATTAATAAGCAGTAGTATAAAAGGGGTGAAATAATCAGATAGTATAAGATAATTAAATATTACTAATTGTGATAATTATTTAAGCAGTAAGTATTATAGCATCACTGTTTAATCAAAATTAGTTATGTAATTAAAACAAAAATAAAATAAGGATGTAATTATCTAAGATGTCATTGTTTAGATTAAATAATAGAAATGTTTTATGATAGGGTTTTATCAAGGATATTAATAAATTTAAATGGTTATAGGATTATGATAAAATAAATTAAGTAATGTTATTAAAAGATTATTAAAGCACTGTTTCAATGATATGATGATTAATTTAGAAAATAAATTGAAACAGTTAATGCAATTATATATAGTAACATGATTTCTTATACAATGATGTGATTTAATAAGTAAATAATACTAATATGTAATTCATTAGTACAATGATATATAATTATAAGAATGATTAATGATGCAATAAAATAAATATATTAATTAAAGATGTACATTGCATTATGATTAGGTAAACTAGTGGGAAATCCTCACGAATCAACCAAGGATATTAACAAAGGAAAGGATATTCCAGGTTTGTGCTAGTTGATTTGAATGCCCTAGATCATTAAATGATCAAAGAGGTGATGATATAATAATGCAATGGATTATAAAATCAAGTATGATATGTTATCATAAATTAATCATGACATGAACATAATGCATTAAACATGAAACATGACATAGCATGACATGGTGAAATAAGGAAGAAAAGAAGTGAATTGATATGAGAAAAATGATGAATGATTTATACTAGGTAAAATGATATAAATTCCTGTGGGAATTAAAAAAATAGAGATGATTAAGATATGAAAAGAGATATGAAAAGAAAGAAGAAAATAATGAGCTCAAATGATTTAACCACAGTTATGATATTAATGAAAGATTGAGTAAATGAGCATAAAATAGAAATGGTTGAATCGTTAAAAAATGAATACGAGGAAGAATTCATAACATAAATGCATATACATGGTTTATAAATATATGATGATGATATATTAAAAGGTATGAAGTTATATAATTATAAGCATACCATGATATTGATTACAAACAAGACATATATCATATCATTCATATATATTGTTATATCATAAGTTCCTTTAGACTTCTATCTATATAAATTATTGTGCAACTACATAAACAAAATACTCTGGCAGTAAATAAATTAAGTTTGACAAACCTAAAAATATGTAAACTATTAATGCGTGTATATTATAACTCTGATGAGGTGATGACTTATTATGTTAAAACCTGGGAATAATAAATGTATTAGATTGATATGACTTTGCATGTAAGCTATATGTATAAATAATAAATAAAAATATAAAAAATAAAAAAATTTTATGGAATGTATGGAATCCTTTGTAGGATAATTATTGACTTCCTCGATTAGGAAGTTAATAATCATTCTACGAGAGTATGTTACACAGCCAAAAGACATAGCAATATATATTACTCAAAGAAGATCATATAAACATATAATTAATCCTTTTTAAAGAAATTGAGAAGTTAATTAATTTTTCATATTTATCATTTAGTTAT
Organism: Dalechampia spathulata; assembly: GCA_948192965.1. Taxonomy (NCBI): domain Eukaryota; kingdom Viridiplantae; phylum Streptophyta; class Magnoliopsida; order Malpighiales; family Euphorbiaceae; genus Dalechampia; species Dalechampia spathulata. The sequence continues at coordinate 5,778 of CANYBF011792123.1, read as the reverse complement.
TAAGATGGTTTATTAATAAATAAATTATAAAATCATGTTATTAAGATGGTTTACTAATAAATAAATTATAAAATCATGTTACTTAGCCATAAAATGGTATGGCTTTCTTACCATTTTTTAATAAGTAAATGAATTTGAAAAATTTAGATATTTATATCAATAAAATGTAAACTCAAAGAGCTTTTAATCCATTTATTATAAGCTTAAAAATTCATTCATTAAGGCATGTAAATAATTCATGCAGACCAATTATTTTAATTTAGTAACTATAAATTACCACATGAATAATTTTTCTTACCATCCCACTTTCACTAATCAAATGAATTTTAATTAATGTAAAATTAGTACCATTGCAAAGTAGACTTCTAAAGCTTTCTAACCATATATTATATGCCTCATAATTCATTTGTTAAGGTCTCCAAATCAAGATTACCACAAGCCTTAAATGTGTCCCATCTAAAAAAACAACTTAAGAGTGATTATCAAATTTTTATCTTACTTACTTAATTTCCAGCGATTATATCCTTGTTAATTTAAATTACCTCTTTTATGTTTTTATCAACATTTTAACAATAGTTTTAGTCCATTAAACTTAGCCATAAATAATCATAACCAAAGATTTAAATAACTTTATTTATATTACTTAAAACATGCATGCAATACCTTCAATAAACCCAAACTACACAAAAATGCAAGTTCTTTCCTTAGCAGCAACTATTCTTACCTAAGACTCCCACCACAAGCACACAATGCACAATCCAAGCAAAAGACATTTACTGATCACCTTTCCACACACCTAGCTAGCTTCCGAAATGACATGCAACAAGAAACTATGCAATCTAGAAGAGTTTTGGTGTGGTTATGATGAAGAAAGAAAAAAAAGAATGGAGAGGAAGGAGAAACCGAAATGGAATAAGGGAAAAATGGGTTGTTTTGCTAAGTCTCAAGCATATATATGAACTAAGCATTAATTCTAAGTGTTAAGCCTCATTTAAACATGCAATATACCCTTCCTAAAAGCCTTAATAAATTGACACCTCACTCTCCCATAATTACAACTCATTTTTGGTAATCATTGCATTAATCATGAGGATGATTAAGCATCCTTACCATGCACACGCCTACACTAAATCATGCCTCTCATGCTTTATACACAAGGAACAAATGTAGAACCATATATTTATATGTATATGCCATATATTAATTAACATTATTTATTTTTTTTATATTTTAAGCATATAATTATTTAATAAAAATTCATAATCGCATAATTAACAAATATATACATGTATACACATCTAATCAAATTATATTTCCTATACATACGATTTAATTAAATTAATACTCATACAAATAATTCTATATCACATAATTAATTTAGAGTATAATTCATGCATAAATTCCTATTTAATTCTTTAGCACATTCAATAAATAATTGACTATTATACATAAGTAAGAACACATCATGCATTCAAATAATCATGCAAAATAATCAATGTATAATTCTAAGTGTGTGTCATGAGGATGTAACATTATGCCTAAAAGTAATTGATTTATTAATGAGATTCATAAGTGAAATGAAACACTTGCTTGATGCAAACATATGATAGTGAAATATTATGGATGCCTTGATCAGTGTTTATTTTTTCAGATATATGATATATTTATATTAGAAATATTGATAAATGTAGAAGTGAGATAACATTATACAAATGCATACATGATAAAATTATGCATCATTACATCATCAACATGATATTATGAATAAACAAAGGACACATTACTATATATATAAATATATATACAAAGGGCAAAATAAGGGTAACACTAATATATTTATATATTACAAAATGGAGGCATAAAGAGACATTAGTATATTTGTGTATTGAAATGATACAAAGATAAATGAGATAAAGAGATATTAGAGAAATAAATTATTAAGAATATATCCATATAGATTATGTACAATCAAAGATAGAGGAAAGAAGAATGCAATACATATTTGCATTCATTGACATATAGCATATCATTGCTTTGAGAAAAGAGGAATATAATACATATTTGCATTTATTGGTATATAACGTATTCTTCCTATGATATTGATATATAAAATGAAAAATATTGATGATTCATGATGATGGTGTATGGTTTGAAGAGTTATTAATAAAGAATTATATTAAATGATATTTTACTATTGATTATATATTTTTATTAGCTACAAACATTTTATCTATAATTTAATACTCTGATTGTTCATTATTCATTTTATTAATGAATCATATTTATTATAAAAAGGGGGATTGTATTTTATTTATAACATACTTATTGTTAAACACTATTGAGTTATATACTCAGTGTTTTCTGTTGATGCAGGTAAGGATAGTTTAGAAGGGCATCTGAAGTAGTAAGGCACCAACATAGTCAAGATACTTTGAGTATTTGTATGATCCTTAGATTCACTTTTGACAATATAACATATTCCCAGTATGTGTTTTAATTATGCAACTACCACTATATGCTTTATGAGTAGTAAAATATTTTGTACTTGTATATTAGTTAAAATGCTAAAACTACTTAATATGTAGCTTGTTTATATTATATAAATGATGTGTGTAGTAGTTACTTAATGGTATGTCATAATTTATTAATAATGGTGTTTGTACGAGTAAGTGATCTCACAAGGTCATAGGTAATTAAAATCGATAATTCAATTTTATAGACTAGATATTGTCCATTGAATTTTAAAATTAAACAAAAAACTTTGACATATCCTTTATAGGATGATTAATGAATTTCAAATGATACGATATTTATTAATCATTCTGTGAGAGCATATTTGACTGGTCGAGTGTGATAAGCAAGATGATGAAATTCAAGAACCTATGATAGAATGGAGCTTCAAGGATGCTCTTTAGGAAGCTTGGAATAAAGCATTTAAAGAAGATGAACCATATATGAAGTAGAATTCCTTTAGTATTTGCACAATTTTTGAAGATGTTGTAATGGGAAATGCACTATGTGAAAACCCTCAAGAAGAGCCATTCATTCTACATTTCATCATCAATTTGGAGCTTAACTTTGAGGAATGCACCTCTAACTACCATAAATTATGGGAGCTTAAAAGATTAAGGAAGCAAGAGATGAAACCAAGGATGCTTTCTTATGTTTGATTATGTCTATAATAATCAAATAAAAATGATATAGTTAAAAGCTTTAAATTAAGTGCTCTTAAGAGGCACCCTAAGTTTAAATGTTTTACTGACATTTTTCTCTTTTATTTTATAAATAATTACCCTCTTTCATGCTTATTTTTGAAGTATGTATCTTATACTTATAAGTAGTAGACTTAGAGCTATTTAGAGAATATTTTTATGAATGCTTTAAAATAAAGAAAGTAGAACATAAAGTAACTAAGCCATTTTTATGAGCTCAATTCAACGGAGCTACTCTTTTAGTCACTTTCAATATCTCTTTTATCTACAAATAATAGTTAATTATGATTATGCTAGGATTTTACTTTCTTGGATGTGTTTAGTGAATTTTATATAGCTTAATAATATATTTAAGCTTGCTTATTGTGGTCAAGATTTTCATCACGATCCAAAGTGAGGATTGTGATAAATAATACTAGAGGCTCGCTTGAAGTGAAAAAGCGATCTTCTTGAGGGGTTCCATCAAGGAATGATATGGATCCACATTAGGTTGAAAGATGAAGCCTCCATCGGCTGGTTCCAAATTTTAGTTCAATCAACTTATCGCATGAGTGCTATAGATTAATATCAACCTAATGCATGATCAAGTAATATTACATTATGCCTTAAACTAGAATCTCCATGGATTATAATCTTTATTCCTCAAATGCCGCTATGATTCTTATTCATAAATTGAAATTTTACTCTGACTACAGATTCTTGAATCAAAGATTACTATATGAATTATACCTTATATTAGATTTGGAGTGTCACACCCACATTCATAGCATCCCTGTGTACATGCATTCTATGCATACATTATAGTGAATTATTGATTAATTCATGAAACACATGAATGCTTTGACATAATGAATATGAAATGAAATATCTAATAAATAAAAGAATTATATATGATAAGAAATTGAAAGAGAAAGAAATGAAAAAAAAAGTGAAAAGATGAGTAAAGTAGTGAATATTCATTAAAGTTGTGAATTTTGTATGCTTTCATTTAATGCCTTGAATGAAGCTTTATGATGGAATTTATGTGTGTAAGGTGAAGCATTAGCATGTTTAATATGTTATTATGCGATTAAGTATAGTTTATAATGGGTAAATATAAGTTGAAGTTAGAAATAATAGCATGTTAAATGGTAAGTTAGGATACAAATGACATTTCATGGAAAGTTAAGGTTACAATTGGAAACCATTACATATATGATTCATGTCCATAACATTATGATGAATGGTGAGTGCATTCTTATGAAAGCATGACCTAAATATGATGTAAAAATGAGTATTAAAGGAAGAAGAAATAAATTGAATTAAGTAATGAAGGATAAGTTTGCAATGTGTCATGTTTTGATTAGTTAATTTTTAATAAGTCAAAAATTGAGTCTTATATGAGTTATGAAGGAATCTAAGTCAGTTTCTTCATCTCTTCCCATCCAACATATGGCTTCTTTCTCTTCTCCTTCTTCTTTGCATCTTAACTTAGAGAAAAACCATCTTTTAGGGTAGAATTTCACGGGAAATTTAGCTTTTATGTTGTTTATATGTTCTATACATTTTCTACATGCCTTTTTCCTTATTTATGCTTTCTCATGTTTTTAATGAAGTAGTAAGTTACTATATGGTTATGTTAATTGTATGTAAATGAAAGAAATGGATTAAATGATGAAAGATAAGCAAGCTAAGTGATGAATTTAATGTTATTTTACAATTGAATGGGATTTTTATTTTGGTGTGTTTGATTTATGTAAATCCCTAACTTGTAACCCTTGAATTAGTCATTTTAGTTATTATTTAAAGTGTGTGAATGGTGATTAATGGTATTTTTGAGGTTTGGTATGCTTGTATGATGAGGGAAATGTCACGTCCACCCACACACATAGCTTATACACGTCATAATTGCATCGCATGATCCCTGAAGTATTTATTAAGTGAGATTATTTTATTTATTTATTAGTATTAATTAATTAAGTTACTGGCTTAATTAGTAGATTGGTAATTATTGATATGAAATTGGATGATTACATTAACTAATTGGTTATACATGGTATAAAAAAATGTGTAGGATATATATATATATCTATGTATATCTTTGTTTATTTAGCAGGAGTAATGCTATTATTTCATTGTTATCGAATATGACTAATTAAGTTATTTATTTAATTATCAGATTTATATTTAAGGAAATTAAATATACTATTTAATTTATTTCTCTTATTATTATTTTATTTGTTGGATGATCATATTAATTATTGTGTTTGGACCATATGAATATTATTATTAACCTTAGTAGTATTAATTAAGTAAGTTAATTAATTAATTATAATTATTTTGTAATTATTTAATTATTGATAGGAATTAAATAGCTTATTTATTTTTATTAATTAAATAAATTGTCACGCCTGCACACAAATGACTTGGACGTTTACAATTGCATTGCATAATCTGTGGTTTTTGATGAATAATGATTCACTATATTTTAGTTTAGAATGGTGGAATACATAGACATTTAAGTTGACGAATTATCGTGTTAAAGTATGGAGGTTGGAAGTATGATATTTAATTATAATGAGATGCA
>CANYBF011791978.1:0-39039 GCA_948192965.1 Dalechampia spathulata | reverse complement strand
ACCCTCTGGGTGGGCTCCTTGTGGGCACCAAGACCCCGGATCTCCATCTAGGAGGCCGCTGGGTACCGTGATTTACCTCCTCCACCATCCCTGTCGGGTCGGGGTGTGGGGGCCCTTGGGGTGAGGGTATATCACCTTTTTGGTACCAGAGGAAGGAAATTTTCAAATATAAATCATTGGTGTGGGCTCTAATGGAGGCCTTAGAAAGATAACATGGGCTTCAGAGTTCTAAAAGTGGATCCTGCAGAAATAGCCCATTAGACCGGTAAAATACCCTTTTTTAAAAGAAAAAACAAATTAAGATAAAAAATAAAGATGAAGGGATGGTGACAAGGATGCAACTTTCTTCTCTTCATCTGGAGCCTCAACAGCTAATTATTATTTTTTGAGACCAACATTCCATAAATTCCAAAGAATGATTAATAAGTTAAGCAAGATTATGTTATCATAATCTAACTTATTAATTCATTTTAAGAACACTAGATTAATGTCATAAACATGTGTCATCCTAGAAATTAAAAATACTTATAAAAACCATAGTGAAAATGAATATAACAAGATGAGCCCACATACGCATAATGAACATTTTATAGTTGTTTTTTGGACCCATACGATTCGAAAAGAAGCAAATAGTTCTACTTTGTTCTTCAACTGGGAAGAAGAGGTGGTCGAGTGTTTTTTAACTTTTCTTGGAGTTATGTCGTCAAAAGGCAGCGTTTTCGTCGTCCTTGCCTCTTTTTGCTGCTGCCTTTTTTCTTCCTTCAATTTGTTTAGATCCTGTTAAGAAATGAAACTTCCTCAGGAATTTTCATCTTCTTTTTGGTTCACATGCGGTTATAGTAAGTAGAGACATATGCATGTTCATGTCACGCGCCTTTATTTTGAACCAATGCAGAAATATTTCTTGTCCTCTTCTACAGTAATGCCATGCAAACAGTCTATCTTTCTTCTATAAAGATGCCTACGTGAGGACGTCTATCAAACACCTTCGATAGCTAAACCAAATGGCAATTCTCAATCTCCTCATATTGGCTCTTTCCATAGCTTTTCTGGTCTATTTTCATCAATCAAATGCACAACAAACACAGCCCTTTTCAAGTTTTCTTGAAACTGATCCATTTCTGAACAAAACAAATCACTGGAGTCAATATCTGTTCCAATCCCAAGAGCCCATACTAAAACTAGCCTCACCTATGATGTTAGCAGGAATTTTCTGCTTCATAGCTGCTTCAATATCCAGTGCAGGAGGTATTGGTGGTGGAAGTTTGTTTATTCCTATATTGACTATAGTGGCAGGTCTAGACCTGAAAACAGCTTCAAGTTTTTCAGCTTTTATGGTTACTGCTGGTTCTATTGCTAATGTTGCGTGCAATTTGTTTAGTTCCAGATTTGGAGGCAAAGCTTTGATTGATTATGATATCGCACTCCTGTCAGAGCCATGTATGTTATTAGGAGTGAGTGTTGGTGTGATATGTAATTTAGTTTTGCCAGAATGGCTCGTCACAATTTCGTTCGTTGTGTTCCTTATTTGGTCTACTGTCAATACTTGGAAGAATGGTGTTGTGCACTGGAATATAGAATCGGAAGAGGTGAAGAGAAACTATCCTGGAAATGTTGAAAAGGGGTTTTTTAAGGACGGGCCTGGCGTCGGAAATGAAGTGATCAGGAGTATCAAAGAACCTCTTTCGGGTATGGAAATGCAAAGCAGAATAAGGTTTAGCTGGGAGAAATTGGGAGTACTAGTTTTGATCTGGTTTTCTTTCTCTTTTCTGTATCTTCTTCGTGGCCATCTACATGCAACGGTATGTATGACTTCATGATTCTACATTTTTCCTGTAACTATATGTTCATTTCGAAGAAACTAAATTAGGGATTTTATATTGTTATGTATCTTGAGATTTTGGTTGCAAATTATGTTCCAATGATTAAAAAACGATGAAAGCTTACTACCTCTTGGTTTTTCATGTTGTAACAAAGTCACTTTCATCCACTTTGCAAAATTTCTAACAATCCGAAGTATGAGCAGGGCATTGCACCGGTGAAGCCATGTACACTGGAATATTGGGTTATGTCATTACTTCAAATTCCTCTTGCTGTAATTTTCACAGCATCGATTCTATTGAAGAGAAAGAACTACAAGAATCAAACTACAAACTTACAGGTGCTGAGAAAACAAGCTACTTAATGTACTAGTTTAGTCTTACATGTCGTTGATTCCTATTTCTGTCGTAAACTAACTCAATTTTCACTTCAAACCTGGAATTAGTTATCTGCGAAATTCATAGATGACCGAACAACAGACAGATCGCCAAACAAGATCATTTTCCCAGTAATGGCACTTTTAGCAGGGATTTTGGGTGGCGTTTTCGGTGTCGGAGGCGGAATGCTTACCAGCCCATTTCTACTTCATATAGGAATACCGCCAGAGGTAAATTCTTCTCTCACTATGGTGTCACTTCAATTGCCTGTCATTTTCCAGATATGAAGCTACAAAAAATGGCTTTGCTTTTCGTATCTCAATTCTCCAGGTAACTGCGGCAACCTGTTCTTTCATGGTGTTCTTTTCATCTACCATGTCAGTATTCCAGTATATATTATCAGGCATGGAGCACACAGACAAAGCCCTCATCTTTGCAGTCATATGTTTCGTTGGTTCGCTTGTTGGCTTGTTGATAGTACAGAGAATCGTACAAGAATATGGCAGGGCTTCTATAATTGTGTTCTCTGTCGCTGTCGTGATGGGATTAAGTGCAATTCTCCTAACCAGTTTTGGAGCCATCGATGCCTGGAGAGATTATGAATCTGGGGCTAGCATGAGCTTAAAGATCTCCTGTTTAAATTAAAACGAAAATGGCACAAAAATTATGAACTAGTAAAATTTTCATCTCATCTGTGAAAGAAGAATCACATCGTAATAAACCTGTAGACTGTAACTAGCGGTTCAATGATTGAACTCCATTCCCTATGGAAGGAATACTGTCCGTAGTAAATTGGAGTCACTACGTACCAGTACTTGGAGGCTGACAATGATAATATCAATATGAAACCTATCAGTACGAATCCATTTCAACATCATGTGCATAATCTCTTCCATTTCTTCGCGAGTGTTATGTTTTATATTAATTATTTATATTTTTTAAATGTGAAAACAATGTTATAACGATCCATTCCGATGTATATTATAAATTACTCTTCACTCACAACCTTATATAGAAATATGATACCAGGAATTTAAAATGGTAAAGAAACACCGATTGCCATAAATGATACAAAAATATACAGGTTATCCCTACAATTGACGGGTTCTACAAATTTCCCATCATAAACTTACACTCAACTGCCATAACCAAAGAGAATAACAAAAAGAGTGTAATGGAAGAAAAAAAGGCCAGAATTCTCGACGATTAACAAGATAAAATGTAAACGAAGACCAAAATTCTGTTTGTTCCATGCATGTTCGCCAACTTAAGCAGCTGGAGGGCGTAAAACAGGATCCTCTGACGTATCAATAATAGCAGGAGGCATAAGCTGCCACATTGGAACTCCAGGATAGCCAACAAATGGCACCAACTTGCCACCAACAACTTGACTCGGGGAAGAAAATGGAGGTGGGGTGACGGCAGGATGAGGGAGTAATCCACTTGTGGTACCCAGTGCTTTTATTTGAAGCTCGATGGTTTCTTTCCCTGTCTTTAGGCTCTGCTTCTCCTCACGGAGTTCATTTTTTTCAACCTACATTTACAAAGATCATTCAACATTCTTGTCAAGTGAACTTGTCGAACATCTTATGAATGATCAGGCAGCACCCAGAGATTAAACATCATACATAACATGGAATGTCGTATTAAAAATCTATTGTAAAAGATTCCAGGTATACCTTTAATTCATTGACCTTCTCCTGCAGACTCTCGTTTGACTCCTTCAGCTTTTGGGCTTCATTCCTTAGTTGGTTCACCATTTTCACAGCATCAGCCAAGATAACAGATTTGTCCATTTTCGGTCTCCCAGGATCCAAAACAGCACCCAATTCCACAAACCTGTATGACATATCAAACTAGAGATAAGTCATATGGGAGAGAGGGGAAAAAAAAGAATCTAAGAAGCTAGAGCCTGGAGAATGCCTGTCATTCAGCCTCTCCCTCCGCATTTTCTCTTTACATGCTTTGGAACCAAGTGCACAGCATGATCCAGGCCTTACTCTGTCATGTAATACAAACGTGACGAAAAATCATAAGAAAAAGAAGAAAACTTGGTAAAGGACGAACAAAGGTAATGTGAACGCGGTGAAACATGAAGAGCAACAACTAGAATTTTGTTGTTAGAGCAAAGCTAATTCAAAACCAGGGAGATCGTCAACAACTAGATTTCAATCATGGTAGTCGTAGAAAGGATAAAAAAAAATGCAGTAAATACCGTTTCCGTGATGCAATTTCCTTAAGAGCATCGGAATTGTCAAACGAACAGTCAAATTCCACACTGAAAAAATAAAACAGAAGAAGCACGTCAATCAAACAAGGAATTCGATTCATCTACAATACAAAGCTTGAATTTACATATCACAAAGTGAAGATGCGCAAATAAGATATAGAGATCCAATCGGCATTGCCAATATTTCAAGAACTTCAAACAGACTCTGTGACAGTCACATCAAGCACAAAAATAGAGAAGGGTCATTAACTACTGGCATCAGTGGTATTAAAGTTTCTGACAGTGTAGCTAAGAACAAAAAAAAAAGGGCTAGATGTTTCATAAGGTTTCAATCAAACAATATGACGGCCTGTTAAATAAAGCCACGCAGCAGAAAAGAATGTTAGCAGTTAAAAGGAGCTAAAAGAAACGAACTTTGCCAGCACCTTAAAGAAGGAGAAGACCAAAGTGACGGAAGGTCACCACAAGGGACAGGGATATCATCTATCAATCCATAATCGAATACCCAATTGGCATTATCATTCGGTGACACCATCTCGATCTTTTAGTCGCCAGAATTTCAAGAATTCCGGCTTGTTCCGTGGCAATGGAAGAAGATGAAAAGGACGCTAATGGATGATTATCTTTTGGATGGTGAAGATATGAAATGAAAGGGGGAAAAGTGGCAGAGAGAAAGGGAAGCGATTCGAAAACAACTGAACGTTGAGGGAGTAGCATCGCAATTCCACCACCACAATAATATGCCAAAAAGAAGAAAAAGGAAAATCAGGCAAGTAGAACAAGAAGAGAAACGACAAGATTGCTCTGCGGTTCATGGATTCATTCGGCCTCTGGGGCTTTTACTTAGGCTTGGACTTCTCAACTATTTTGGGCTAGTCGAGATTGATTAGTTTTATTTGAATAGGATTATCAACTACATCTCCATGTAATTTGTGATAACTTACTGATAGCTTAGCGTATGATCTGTGTTCCATTCATCACTTTTTCCTTCCTAATGCTGACTTTTGGGTAAAAGTTGGAGCATGTTGCTACTTCAGAATGCAAGAGGAAGGGTGAAAGAGAGCATGCACCATCAATTTTACAAAAGTCGACACAAATACAATTCTTCTTCTAGCTTTCGTGTTCATCATTCGGTGATAATTCATTTGGCCATGATCACGTTGCCAAAAACAAGATTTTGTTGCAGCCTCAGGCCTTATTTTATCCGTATGTGCTCATGAAAATGTTTGGGTAATGACTCTTTACACCAATCATTTACTTTCTTTGGTATGTGATTTTTGCAATTGAAATGTTGTGCTATAGCAGCAACGACTTCTAAAGTTCTGACTAGAGACTTGGAACTACCTCTAAAGCAAAGGTTTTACCTGCAATGGCAAGGGCCAAGGAATCAGCAAAGAATACTGCGTGTAAATGCAGTAAATTGAAAAGAAGATTTTGCCATGTCATAAATGATCTTCGCCTCATGGCCAACTATCTTCGCTATGCTCTCAACAACCATTGTTTCTGCCAAATCTACATTTCAGGAGCAACCTCTCAAGGTACTCATTGGAAAGCTCTTTTACGACATATGCGAGGCAAGAAATTTTTTCAGGTTCTTTTCTATGTCGCTTTGACCAGGAGGAAGAGGAGTACGGTGCACAATCCGTATCTGCTCTGAATGATATTCTTGCTATAATTTGGATAAGCTTTCATTATATTTTGATGTAAGCTTCAACTTGAGCATCTCATTCAGCACTGCATCGGCATCGCACTTAAATCCCACTCTTATCTCGAAAAATTTGCATGAAGGCTGCTTCATCAATTGCATGAATGATATTCTTGGAATAACAGATTAACGTGGAAAAATGTCAAACCGCATACAAAAGATCGCTACCAAAGCCCCCCACCCCCACCCCTCAAATCCAAAACATTGCAATCCATTTGAAGAGAACAAAATGTAAGTTAAGAAACAATAATCAAAGAAGCATGCCAAAAAGCATCAAAGTAACGTTCACCACCTAGTAGCGGAAAGTACAGAGCAAGAACAAATATAAACCATAATAAATAACTTGTACCGCCATAAACAGTAAGAACTTCGCAGATAATCCCATAAAATCTAGTTACCAAAGTTTAAACACAGAAACAATTAAGTTAATATAAACTGACACAACTTTTACCTTCCAAAATGCCTAATCCTACTCTTTCTTATACGAAGCCAACATCAGCTTTGCCTGTTCTCTGATTAATTCGTTCCTTTTAAGAAATAGCTCCATTTCAGCAACATGCAGCATGCTCCATTTCTCTTCCATTTCAGCCTTTTTAGCTCCATCAATCATATCCAATCCTTTCCTCAATACATAATCCTCCATTCCAGCAAGACCAACGCACTTATCCGGAATCTGCTTCAAACTTGAATGAGCCTCCACCTGAACGTCCATCTTATCCATCATCTCACTCTCCTTGTCAACATCCATTCCCAATTCAGCCTTCATAGAAGCCAGACTCTTGCTATTACTATTATTATTCACAATCTTTTTTGCCTTCCCATTAGGCTTCACATTTGAATCCAATGCCCCAAGACTCCTATCCGTACCCCAAATCTTTTTTGACAAATCAAAACTCTTTTGATCATGTGCTTTACTAAATGTTTTGTCAACGCCTTTTTTACTCATAACATGATTCTCAAATTTCTTCTTTAATCGCGAAACTTTATCCTTCAACTGAGTTAAAGTTGCATTGAAGTGCAATGACTTCTTGATGTAATCATAAAAGGATGCCATATCCTTGATGGGATCGAATCCATTATTCTCAGTAAATTCAATTATACCTTTCAACAAAGCAATTTCATCATCTTCACTCCACAGCCTTTGAAAAAGCTGTTTCTTTGTATCCTCGGACTTTTCAGCAGCAACATCATCTGCTTCTGATTCCTTCTTCCTCGCCCGTTTGGAGTCCTTCGATTCCCGGTCTACCTCGCTGCCTCGTTTCGCTGAAGTAGTTGCTGCTGCTGCTGGTTTCACTGTGGATTTAGATCTGGGTTTGGTGGTTTTCGTTGGGGTTTCCTCCATGGGTTTGGAAGCGATAGGTTTGACAGTAGAATCAGGTAGATTTTTGGGTTCGTCATCGTCATCTTCAGATTCGGATCCCGATTCAGAATCAGACTCGGAGTCTTGTTTTTGGGTAATGGAATCGGGTTTCTTAGCAGTCAAATTCTGTGTTTTTGGTGCTTCTTGTTCTTCTTCAGAGGAAGACCCATCTTCTTCGCCGCTCCCATCTTCTTCGCCGCTAGAGGTTTCTTCTTCCTCTTCTTCTGAGGAAGATGCGGCCGGTGGATCCTCTAAAGGGGTAGGACGCTTCGGTGCCATTGATTTTGAGTTTGATTTTTGAAAAGAAGGAATAGCCAAAGATCAGGAATTTTTCAATTAGGGTTCCACGGGAAGACTAATTGATGAAAGAAGACAAACATTATAATTTAAAGAGGAAAAAACCTAGAATTATTTTGACCGTTGGATGTGTCAGGCTGTCTAGTTGTTACCAACCGTCCGATTAAAAGATTCCAAGGAGGAAAGGAATTGCTATGGTCTTTAGGTGTTTGGATTTGGGTAGGTTCATTTAAGAGCCCATGGAATTGAGCCGTTTTGATTTTAAAATATCACTTCGTATTATTTAAATACCCTTCTGAAGTCAATTTATGAAGAAGAATGCTAATTTTAATATTAAATAAATAAATAATTAATTAATTAAAATACAAAGCAATTTCTTTTCATTTTTTACATTATTATTTTTATGAAATGACTTTGTCCGTAATTATAAAATCATTAGAAAAATTTACATGTAAGTTTCTATTATTAATGCAAGGCAGTAGGTGTCTCGCCCTTCATCTTTTCAAGATCGCTTTTGATACAAATATAATATTCTAGTGCCAGACACTAAATCCAATACAATCTGGTTTATGAATTTTTTAGAGAAAAGGAGAACAACCATCTGTAATCTGTTTTTATCAGACCACAATATCAGGCAAACGGAGATGTAAAAGTTTTTACTTTGATTAAGCAGCTGCAGCTCTTTCTGGAGTTAACTTGTCCTCTTTTTCTGCAGCTTTCACAGATACATAATAGGCAACTATGAACAGTCCATGAATCAAGCATAGAATACCTCCTATGTAAAACACTCTATGGTGCCATAATCCGCATGATTTCCTTGATTTTGAGTTTGCCAATGTTCCCATTATCAGCATTGAGAATGCCACTGCCACTATAATCCTGACTTGCAAATAACAATCATTTACTGGATGTCAGCCTTGGGCACAGATTTCCGATATCAATTCTTGATTTATGTCAACTTGCCCTGAAATAAAAAGAAAGAAAAAAACTAAACTCACCATGAGAGTATGAAGAAAGTCATTGCTAATTGCTTATTAGCAGATGATTCCTTGGCAGAATTTTGCCTGGGCCGCATGCAAATGCACCCACCAATTAAATTTGCAAGAAGATGGGCAAGAACTAAAAGCAATGCAGCTACTAATCCAAGCTTGAAAGCTTGATGGCTTGGATCTCTGCACTCAAAAATCAACACCTTTAAATGTTTCACCTGTTTCGTCAAATACCATAATCGTTAATATTCCAATAGTATGCAAAATATAAATCGACTTCCCTTTTATTCAATGCTCAACCTACTTTATTCTGTGCCATTTCAGCCTCGATCCCAAGTATGCCAGCCACAACATCCATTGCCATCATCAATAGACAAAACAAAACACCTCCTTTTACCATATTTCTGATTCCTCTATTATACACGACGTCGTACGTGACAACCTTGGAGAAGATTGGAAGAAGAAGACGAGGAAAGGAAATCTACAGATATGGACGAGACTAAGAACAAAATGGAAACAAGAGGAGCAGATGGAACATTGCCTGAGACAGCACCCCAAATTATGTGAATTATTAGCACCTTACTCTTTCTTTAACTTTTCTTTCCTTGGAAAATATTGATTCCTTTCGCGGGAACACAAGGAAAGTATAGCGTCACTCGCACAGCAACAGCCTCGATGGCCATGAACAGCCACGTGACCATAGGATGTTTGTGTTTATTTAGGAGGGTTTATAACATGATTTAATATTTAATTTAATTGTTTAATGTTTATTATGTTAAAATTGGTTTGATAATAGACTTATGATTGGGTTAATTTTCAACTTACCATTCAAACCCATTTACACATGTTATTATAAAATTATAAAAACTAAGATTTTAAGTAATATTAGAAAATCAAATATATTTATAGTTTCGTAGTAATTTAAAATAACTTGTACATTAACAAATGAATTTTTAAGATTATACATGCGAATTAAAAAAAAAATAAAGCAATTAATATTATGTATTTTAAGGCAACGCAATTTTAATATCAACTTGTCAAGCCTACGAAAAACCTCTTTGGACTTGTATAAATTATTGGCATAAGGATAAGAACTTTACGTAAATTTGATACGAGCCTATACGGATAGAAGGGAAATGACACGTGTCAAATAAGAAGAGACTAACAAAAAAACATATAGAAAGAACGTTTGAAGTTCTAGAAAAAGCTCAACACTTCTTTAACCAAATCCTTTAGATAGCTCTCCAGACCCCCAGTTTTTGAAACCAAAGCCGATAACTCAAGAAACTGCATTTCGTTTCGGTCGCTTTATTCATAGAGGGGGATAAGGAAAGGATACGATGTCGTTTTACTACCGCTGGAAGACTTTCGAGGAGGTGGATGATCGGCCAGAGAAGCCTCGAAGATGCGGCGTCACTGAGATGCGGGGACCTCAGTATAATCTCCTCAGCCACAACATGCTTCAAGTTTGTCTTTATGTCTTGATCTTCTGATGTTAAAACTTTATTCTAGATTAATCTTTATATTTCATCTTCAACATAAAAATGAATTTGTTGTTTTGGGAGGTGATGGAATGATCACTGTTTCTATGGGCTTATCATTAATCAAGTTGTGCATATAATGTTGGATTTTCCTTAAATTTCCTTAAACAAACCGGTATTTATAAGAGGTCTCTTTGATTAAATCATATGGAAGAATTTCATTTACTTCAATTCTTGCTAAATTATATCACTCGTGTTACAATTCCATTTCTTTCGAAATGCATCTTCTGTTTTCAAGTTACAGAGTTTTTGATTGATCTTTCCTCGCGTGAAATGCGACTAAACCGAGTTCAATTGTATTGAACTCCTGCAACTGTGACGCTTTTCAAGAGCGACCATTTGGTGTTGCTGAATTTACGTCTGATTATGCCATACTCTTCCATCCTTGACTAGCATTTGGAGAAAGATTAGAAGAAAAACTGTTAACCTCTGGAATGTTTTGCTATAATTGTATTTGGCAGGATATTTTTGAGTCCATGGGACAATTTGTCGATGGCTTGAAGTTCTCCGGAGGTTCTCACAGTCTCATGCCGAAGTCTTCTGTTAAAGAGGTGATTGACATGGCCCACCGACATGATGTATATGTTAGCACAGGTGATTGGTCTGAGCACTTGCTTCGTAAAGGTCTTTCTGCTTTCAAAGACTATGTTGAGGTGAGGCATATCTTAATGAGTGTATGTTATGTTCAGTTCTAGTGTTGTTATCTATGTGTCCCTAATTTCAGTTTTGGGTTTTCGCACTCATCAGGAATGTAAAAATATGGGCTTTGACACAATAGAGATCAATGCGGGATCTCTTGGCGTTCCCGAGGAGACGCTTCTGAGATATATACGCTTAATAAATAGTGGTGGTTTGAAAGCGAAGCCTAAATTTTCAGCTAAGTTTAACAAGTCTGACATCCCCACTGGTGGTGATAGAGTATTTGGTGCCTATATGCCACCAACACCTCGAAGCTCTGGTAAGGAATCAAAACTATCATAGGAGATTTTCTTATTTATGGAGTTATTTCTGTTGAGAAGGTTGGCCAAATTCTTGGTTTATGGTTAGTTTAGCATATTGGTTTATGAATTCAGTATAATGATGCATCCGTGGAGTTATGTATTCACTTTTCTATAGTTTAAAGAGAAGTTATCCTATAATGGTTGGGTGTATTTCTATTTAAAATTGATGTTCACCTGATCTTGAAAATGGATTTTGATTTCCTTGAATCAATACAGGATATGGGTCAAATCCTGTCCTGTGGTTGGGATTGGTTATTGGCATCTCTGACTTGTGTTCATGCAAGTAATCTTCGTTAACTTGCCAAGTATTCAGCCTTTGTACGAAAATCCTACAGATGCTCGCTGATGGGAAGGGTAGATTTTTTAAATTAAAGAAGAAAAAATTATAATGCTCTGTATATCAAAACTTTGTTATCCTGATACATGTAGAGAAAATTAGCTGATATCCAGGTCAATAGAAAGCCATTTTGCCATGTTTGTGCGTTAATAGTCCTTCTACCGAAGTTCAAACTGAGGCTGCACGAGACTTACATCTGTCCTTGTAACAAAAACTTTTGTTCAACAGAACTCATTGAAGATGTGGATCTATTGATTGGAAGGGCCGAGAGATGCTTGGAGGCTGGAGCAGATATGATAATGATTGATCCTGATGATATCTGCAAAGATGCCGAATCTCTTAGAGCAGACATAATTGCAAAAGTTGTGGGACGACTAGGTCTTGAGAGAACCATGTTTGAGGCATCCAATTCTAGAGCTGCGGAGTGGTTTGTCAGGCACTATGGTTCCAAGGTAACGTAATCTGGCAGCTGATATTATTTTTGTATTCATAACACTCATTGTTAATCATCTGTTTTCTCAGGTGAACCTCTTCGTGGATCATTCCCAAGTAATTAATCTAGAGTGCCTCCGTGGACGCAACTTTGGTAAAAATAATGCTTCCTTCCTTAGTTCATCATCTTTTCTGTCCTGAACTGTTGTTGCCCAGCTGATAGTCCCTGTCAGAGGTCAACGGGACATTAATTTACTGTCGTAAACATTGGTGAACGCTAAATGAAACTCAACTTCCCTGTTCTGTAATGCTGATGGTGTGTTTTTTGTTGGAGACTTGTAGTTCTGTGATTTCTGTGCCAAATACCAGTTGCTTCTCGATACATTGTGTACTCGTAGCAATTACAGGGGAAGTCTGCGAATGTCGAAATTTCCTCTTTTTTTGTTTTTTTTGTTTTGCTTCCCTTGGGATCGTATAAGGTATAAACATGCACAGGCCAGCTGCTTATATCACTATTTTATTTGGGAACTTCATTCTTCCTATGATGGGCATGAGCATCAACCATGTGAGGAATTTATTGGACAATAATTGGCATATGCCGTGCAGGTGGGATCCTGAAAAAAAAAAAAAAAAATGTCTTTGGCCGTGACTTAAGTATACTATACTACTATTATTATACTATACTATACTACTACTACTACTACTATTATATTTGGTGAAAACCTACTTATACCAGTAATGAACTCAAAAAAAATGTCCGACCCATGTCTTAATTGGTGCCGTTTGTCACGCTTTAGAAAACCAACTGATTCCTTCGCATAAAGACCAGCAAACTTTTTCTGAGATGGACTGCTACAAGTCAAATAAGCTTTACGCAACCCATAAAATAAACATTATTGTATGTTTGGAAAAAAAAATATTGAGACAGATCTCTTATGAAAATTCTTGTAATTTGATGGATCGAGAAAATAGGCTGAATCCAAGTAGTTGAAATCCGGTGCTAAGAGTGCTATTTATCATTAACAAGCTTGATTATTATTCAAGACGTGCGTTATTATGAAAAGAACCAAAAGCGTTTATTATTATACGAAGAAAACCATCTAAAAGAAATCTGGAAATTAATTGTAGCAATGATAAAAAAATATAATTAACGGTTGACCAAAGATACCACCTTGATTAGGACATTGATGGAAACAAAAGACAAAAGAAGAACAACTTTGATCATGGTGTGGTTGAATTTTAAAATCTACTAATAAAAAGAAGATACCTTTTACTGAACGAGTGTATGGGCAAAGTGCTTCCCTATTATTTTCACCAAAACCCAACAAGCTTTATCAACTTCTTATATATAACCTACCATTATACTATTATCTACTAACTTATCATTTGGAATCCTTGTTTTGTTACGTTGTTTCCTCCATTTAAAAAACAAAAACAGATTCTTTGTGCTTGAAACCAGTAAAATTAACATGACCATGGAACTTTAGCTTGTATACAACCTGCCATTATTACTATAGTTGGTTTAAGAAGGAAACAAAGGATACAGGTATGATGACTAGGGTGCCAAACAAGAAACAAAATGTCCAGGAGAATTCTCTGTCCGTGCTAGCCTTCTTGTACTGGCAATATCAATGCTTTTTCCAACAAGTGATAACCATTTTCAGTGTTCTTGGAGTGTAAAGATCAGAAAAGCAAGAAACAAGCGCAAACAATGCCTGCATTCTGGTTTTCTCTGAAGAGATCGTTGCAATGTAAATCACAGCCATCTGATGTTCGTGATCCAAGAGCCAGGCCCGAATTTTCCAAAATCCAGACAAAAAAGCCATATGGATTTGGATGTTCAAGGTCAGTGTCAAATCTAAAAGATGTTATCCATGGCAGCAAGAGGCATACAGATAAGCTACCCACAAGTTGCAGTCCTAGATCTTTAGGTAGCGGTGACTTTCTTAACCCGATAACACATGAAGTTGTCCTTGGCGATTCTTCGTGTGAACTAAAGATTACTGGGTTTGGTAGCAATTCTAATAGGGGTGCTGTTTCTTCAACCTATGTTGGTACCCTTAAACCAGGAACGCCTCATCATTTTAACCCAAGAAGGTCACATAGCCTTTCAAGAAAGGTACATGGTGGTCATTCTCCTGTTTTTCCTACATCTTCTAAACCAAGAAATTCTCTTGACGTTTCCAAATCTTATGATTCTTCCGCTCTAATCTGCAACAAATGTCATGAAAAGTTTAAAACTTTGGATGCCGTTGAAGAACATCATCTCTCCCAACATGCTGGTAAGATTTCTTCATCCAATATCTTTATATTTCATTGTTCACACTTAAGCTATCAAATTTTCCGTATGCAAATATAACCAAATTGTTTGAATAATGTTACTTTTTCTTTATCTATAGGAATCATTCTTGAATTGGAAAATCAGGAAAACAAGCAATTAACAAGTCAATCATCTGCATAATAGTCATATTAACTTAAAACTGTTCATGTTAATTTATTGATATATTGAGATAAGAGGAATTTCGTTATAAAATCCTCTTAATGTGCATTGAAATCCAGACTTTTAAATACTATAATATGTTATATCATGTCCTTTTCTGATTCATGAGATTTCTGTCCGATGAATAGTCGCTGAAATTGTTATGACTGTGGCAGTTGGTTGTCTTTTCCTTTGATTTACTCTGCATTATTACAATTCCTTATATAGCCTTGTAATAATGATTACTGTTTTTATCTCGAATGCCAAGCAGCAGTGGTCAATTTCTTTTTGTATATATATGGACTGTGTTGGTCAGATGGAACTCACATGTCATTTTCTTTGTCAAGTTACTGAACTCATAGAAGGCGACTCATCTAGGAAGATAGTCGAAATTATCTGCAAAGCAAGCTGGCTAAAATCCGAGGCTAATTTTGTCAATATGAAAAGGGTTCTTAAAGTCCATAACATGCAAACTACTGTAGCTCAATTTGAAGAGCACAGAGAAATGGTCAAGATCAAGTCTAGCAAATTGCACACAAGACATTCACGTTGCCTTGCTGATGGTAACGAGCTTTTAAGATTTCATGGCACCACCATTTCTTGTTCTCTTGGTATGGGTAGCTCTTGTAGCCTTTGTATATCAGAGACATGTGGCGTTTGCCAAATTCTGAGGCATGGGTTCTCTAAAAGAGATATGGAGAATGGTGGCGGTGGCGGTGGCGGTGGTGGTGTTTTCACTACTTCGACTAGTGGGAGAGCATTAGAGCGTATTGACCATGCGGAAGATATGGACAGCCATGGTTCTATGAGAAAGGCCTTATTAGTATGCAGAGTAATTGCAGGAAGAGTCCATAAACCATTAGAGAATTATCGGGAAATCGCAAGCCATTCTGGTTTTGATTCATTAGCTGGGAAAGTGGGTCAACATTCTAACATCGAGGAACTTTATGTACTAAATCCTAAAGCTCTTCTTCCATGTTTTGTAGTAATTTATTAACCAAGCAAATCAATTATTATACTGCTCTAAATTCTTTTTCAACTTCTAACTCTTGTTTCTTTGCTCTCCATTTTTCTGAGATATCATTAACCATCTTGTATCTTATTCATAAATTCATAAAACCATCTTGATTCTGTTTCCTCTTGATCAAACAAGAGATTAAGCTCTGAAGAACGTGCCACAGAAATTACTGGAAAAACATTTTGTTTTGTTAATTCAGGGGAGTAAGCCTGCATAAGTTCCTAATTAATACTATTACGTTACAGTTAAATACTCATTACATTAACCCAATTATATGCAACTCTACATATTTCGAATCTAAACTTGGAAAGTTCATATAGAAAAGAACGGACTCCCATGTTCTGTTGAAAGAGAAAAAAGATCAGACTGGGATGTGGTTGGTGTGTGGATTCTCGTATCGTCAAACCAGCGTAGGCCTATTGAGCATAAAACCATTTGACTGATATGCTGGCCCAACCAGCCTCCTTGTCAGAACCCATGGTACCCTTTTCACAGTCGATAGGCCCAACAAAACAAATTGCCTCAGGTAAGATGAAAAATGTTAGTTAATTCAGTTAAAAATGTTAAAAGAATTGGATGGGTTTGGTGTTCTCAGCGTGTTGAATCCAAAAGGTGCTTCTTGTTGCCTATGCCCACTACTAATTTATGCCTCAAGTGACGGAGAAAGGTTAAGCTTTTAGGTCAAATACCTTCCTGGTTCTTTTTCCTTTCCCCTGAAAAATAACCCATAAATATGATAAAAAAAAAAAACAAAGGACGTCAGACTTGGAAACATCTTCGGCATTCGTGTTTCTACACATTGGTCATCCCATCTAATGTTATTATTATATACGTATGCACTTCAACTCGTATGGTTCTGTTTAAAAAAGAAGACAGAAAGAAAGTTAAATTCTTTAATGGCGTTCTTTCTGATTTAATCTAGAGAATGAAAGATTCTATTCATTTTTCAGAAAATCATTTATTAATGTATCTTTCGAATGAGAACAAAAGATGGAAGCAGTGTGAGGGTCATTTCATAATTTCAAGACTCGGTCTAAATATTTCTTTTCAAGGAACAATCATGATTGTAGTTATCTTTTTTTAATAAAATGCAGTAGCCACTGCACATTGACCAACCAACAATATATATCCAAGGTAAAAGCTTTTCGCCTTTTTCATCTTCTCCCTCTCTCAGGAACTTCTCTGTTAACCATTTTTAGGTAATAAAGCTGAAAAGTTCTCATCTTTCCTCCACAAAAAAACAACCAAGGGAAAAAATATATTAAAAAGCTCTCTACTTCAGATTTGCGCACGTAACAATGGAAGTTGGCTGCGAGCTTGAAGTTGATGTCAATGGTGAAGAAACTTTCATGGTGGACAAGGTAATGTAACTGTACTTACCCTGTTTCCTGCTCCTACTCTATGCAATGCTGTTTGTGTTGCCACACTGCTCAACATGTTTCTCGTTTCTGCCCTGATTCTTTACATTTGACTCGCAATTAATTTGTTCAGAAAGGAAAACTAGCAATTCATTCTTACCTAACTTTTGTTTTGTTCTTCTGCTCAGTTAACGCAGACTTCTGCCTCTCGAACAATAAATGCATAGTCTGCCTCGTTTCTAACCTAAACCTATTAATTCATGTTTTGGCATTATCTTGATTTTTGGTTTGTTTGTTTCTAAGAATAATACTTCTCCCTCGTACCTCTTCTATTTATCGCTGAGTTGATAGCAGCTTATTGCCATAATTTGATAATTCCTTTTGATGCATTTATAGCAGTCTTTTTGTTTAATGTAAATTAGTCTTGTACTCTTCCCCATTTCGATCATTTATTTTGTTTCTCAAAACTCAGTTTCTGGTTTCCATTCCATCAATTTGGTTAACGTGCCTTCTTTTATCTTTTTTGTCAGAAAGTTCTTTCTTCTTTCTCCGGAAGATTCAGAAAGTTATTTGGTAAGTTGAGGGGTTGTAACACAAGGCATTTTAAAATCATATTTCAGGACTTCCCAGGAGGTGCTGACGGTTTTGAGCTTGTGACAAGGTTTTGCTACAACAATGGCACAATTGAGATAACTCCCTCTAATATAGTCCTACTAAATCGTGCTGCTTATTTCATGGAAATGAGCAAGAATGATAGCTCAGAAAACACCAATTTATTAGACCTAACTGAAAAATATCTCGAAGGCATCAATTACTGGACTTGGTCTGAGCTGCTTACAGCTATGAAACAGTGTCAAGATTTGTTTCCTGGAACAAATTCCTCCACATTATGTGAGAATATATTGGATTCGCTCATAGCAAGGCTTTCCTTGCCTATTATTGCGAGTCCATTCACTTGTTCCTCAGACAACTTTAGTTCTCAGTTTTCTTCTGATATAAGCAGCACTTGTAGCACAAGGATCAACAGCTCCTCAACAACTTGGTGCTTTGAAGATCTTCTGTTTTTGAATGTCCATTTGTTCCAAAAAGCTATAAGATTGATGGTAACCCAGAAATTAGAGCATGCTGCCATTTTCAAGTTCCTCATTTTTTACCTGAAATCAGGAAGTCCTCTTGTTTCACTGTCCGAGAAGTGCCAAGTCGTGGAGGCTGCTATCAGTCTGCTATCTTTACTCGACAAAACTTGCCTCTCTTTCAAGGGCTTGTTTGAAATTCTTCGAATAGTTTTGAGCTTGAAAAGAATAAGCAAAAGCTGCAAATTCAAGTTGGAGAGACTAATAGGATCGAAGTTAGATCAAGCAACTTTAGATCATCTGCTGGTCCGATCTCCACGTATTAAGGATCGTGTGTATGACATTAATTTAATTTTGAGGCTCGTCGAAGGTTATCTTCTTGAAGGTTGCATGATTTCAAGTCGATTAAAGAAGGTTGCTAGCTTGATGGATTCATATCTTATCGAAGTGGCTTCGGATGCTCTTCTAAAACCTTCAGAATTTGCAGAATTGCTCTTGGTTCTTCCATGTTCTGCAAGAGAATCCACTGACAAGCTCTACCAAGCTATGGACTTGTATCTTGACGTATGCCGTTTTACTTCAGAAACAGTTTATGCAGTATCTATAGATTTAATGATTATAAAAATTTGAAGATGCTTTTTGCTCACTCGTGTTATTATGACAGGTCCATACTCGATTAAGTCAAGAGGAAAGATTGAGATTATGCTGTGCACTGAATCATGATAAACTCTCCGCAGAAACTTTGAAACACTTATCCCAGAACTCCAAGTTCCCATCGGAGGCTGCAATCCAAGTTTTCAATACCCAGCAATCCAGAAATGGTAGATTTTACTCCGACAAAGCAGCTAATGACAACCAAATTTGTAGCAAGAATAGGGTTAGTACAAGCAGTCGTAGGGAAGACATAGATCTAGTCATTCCTCTTGAAAAAAAAGAGCTGCAGAGAATGCAGTGTAGAGTAACAGAACCAGAGAAGGTTTGTACAATAATGCAGTCCAAATATCAGATGCCAAATGGAACCAAACGAGAATCGTGTAATCAGGGCAAAAATAGATCATTGCCAAAACTCTGTTCATGCTAGGGATCGGGCAGCCCTGTGAAAATGTATTACTGTAAATGCAACATTGCCTTCCATTTGCAAGTTTATGAAGATGACATATTCACCATCAAAATCCGTGTGATGATAATAGTAGTAGTAGTAATAAACTGCAGGCATGCAAGTTGTTTCCAGAACCTAATGACCTTAAAAAATGAATAGACGTTTCGGAAGGATATTCTTAGAGACCGCTCAGCAAAGTAACCGCCGAGGGAGCCGGCGAGCTATTTGGCGAGAACCACGCGAATTCAGGGTTCATTACCAAGAGTAAGTTGAAATCCTCGGAGTAAACAACACTAATTAATGAAGTTCCAGAAACCAAAGCATCCACACTCTTATTAGTTAAATATTCTTAAAACATGCATTAATCCTAAACGAGGTGCAAAGTAGAAACAAAATTGTCCCATATAATAATAATCGAAGAAGTGATGAACAAGAGGAAAGTCAAATAAATATTGGGACGAAGATTATGGGGTACTGGAGAAGTAATTAATGTGTCTTTCTTATTGTTTCTTGGATAAATGTGTGGGGATTTAAATGCTGCTAGTAGTGGTAAAGGCATGACCAACATTCTTGAATTTTTCATACGAAAACATCTTTGCTTTTGTATGCTTGGATTCCGATTTATAGGAAGCCGGGTAGCATTTATGACGACCCACCTATTCCCAAACCAACATCTTAGATCACCGTGACATGTTATTTTTCTCAAACATCAAATTATACAAAACATTATTCAAATAGACTTTGGCTCCCTTCAAAGGTTGAGCCTTTACAACCAGAGCAAATCTTGTACTTTATACTTCTTTTCAACATATGACAGACTCTCCCTTCATCATTTCTCATTATAAATGCAACTTGACCCTCCTTTTGAGTTGGCTAAAAAGAAGCATCTAACATTGCATTTAATCCTTCCTTTAGGGGGACAAAATCATTTGTTCTCGGCTGTTGCATTCCTATGACTAGCTTCTTTTTCAGCAAATCCAACCTGACCCAGGAACCATATTCTTCGAGCCTTCTCACACCAAAATAAACACATGTTCTCTGGATGTTTTCTAAATGGGCTTTTGGTTCGAGATCAACTCCGAAACCCACGGCCACATAGGCTTACGAAATAAGGTTTCCTTCTTCCGTATACTGACCTCCGAAAACGATGACGTTTGATGAGTTTCGTCCTCTTCACGAATTCGCTTCCATTGTCAACGTGGAAAGCAAAAGCAGACACGCACGCCCGCCCAGCTTCGTTTCCTTCCCATTACGATTGAATTGAAGGCGAGGTATCTTCCATCAGGTTAATAATTAGATTCAACGGCTTAGCCTTTAGGATTCGGATTTTTTGGAGATATACGGACAGACAGAGACAGAATAACGATGCTGGAGAAGATCGGATTGCCCGCAAAACCATCAGTTAGAGGGAATAGTTGGGTAGTTGATGCCTCACATTGCCAAGGCTGTTCCTCTCAGTTCACCTTCATCAATCGCAAGGTTTCTATCTATTATTACTCTAACATCATGTTATTATTTTTGCTTTAGCATTTAATTCTGGATATATTAGGTTATGTTTTGTGATTACTGGAATATGATTTCATTCTTGATCTGTGTGATTTTGGGAAATTATTCAGCATCATTGTAGAAGATGTGGAGGCATATTTTGCAATACTTGTACACAACAAAGAATGGTACTGCGTGGCCAAGGTGATTCCCCTGTAAGGATTTGTGAGCCTTGTAAAAAAATAGAAGAGGCTGCTCGTTTCGAGTCGCGTTACGGAGGCAAAACTAGAGCTGCTCGAGGTAAGTGGTCTACGCTTGATTTATGCTCTTTGTCATATTATCAGAGTTTCTTTTTATGCACGCCGAATAATAAATTTGCCAGAATGGTGGAGTTTTTATGCACATAATGTTCATTAAATGTTGTTAGGTTTGGTTTTACAGGAAGTTCTAGATTGTCTGCAAAGAATGAGGATGAAATTTTGAATCAGATATTAGGCAACGATGCAAGTAGTAGCAGTGCTTCATTTTCTGCTTCTCGAGAAGCTCCTGTGCTGGATGGTCGGAGAGATGACATGCATTCAACTTCTTCTGTTGATGAGACTAACCTTGTGCAGAATGCCGTTGGATCAGTTACCCCGGAGGAATTGCGAAAGCAGGCTGCAGATGAAAAGAAGAGATATAAGATTTTGAAAGGAGAGGGGAAATCAAACGAAGCACTGAAAGCATTTAAGAGAGGAAAAGAGCTGGAGAGACAGGCTGATGCCTTGGAGATATCTATAAGGAAAAACCGTAAGAAGGTTTTGTCTTCAGCTGAGACTCTGAATAAAGATGGCCTCAAAGAATCCGGCAGAAAAAGTAAAGGCCTGTCCCAAGTGGTTAAAGAGAAGGATGATCTTACTGCCGAACTTAGAGAATTGGGTTGGACTGATATGGATTCCAAAAATGATGATAAAAAAACAGCTAGTATGAGTTTGGAGGGTGAATTGTCTTCTCTTCTTGGAGATACTTTTCAGAGGGCTAACAAGGATGTGGGCACTAGTGGCATTGACAAGACACAGGTTATTGCACATAAAAGGAAGGCTCTCACATTGAAGCGTGAAGGAAAGCTTGCAGAAGCCAAGGAAGAATTGAAGAAAGCTAAAGTTTTAGAAAAGCAGCTTGAAGAACAAGAACTCTTGGGTGGACCTGAAGATTATGATGATGAGATTTCTGCACTAATACGTAGTATGGGTGATGATAAACAAGATGAATTGTTTGGATATGATCAGGAGCATGGGTTTGATTTTAATCATCTCATGGGAACAGCTGAAGATCTTGGTGATGATGGAAACTTAGAAGTAACAGCTGAAGATCTGGAAGACCCTGAAATAGCAGCTACTCTGAAATCATTTGGTTGGTCTGATGATTCTGACAATCTGCGAGACAATGTGACCCAATCTGTTCCTTCTAACAGAGAAGCACTATTGGTTGAAATTCAGTCACTGAAAAGAGAGGCACTTGTTAAGAAACGGGCAGGTAATGTTGCAGAGGCAATGGCCTTGCTGAAGAAGGCAAAGTTACGTGAAAAGGACCTTGAAAATCTGGAGGATGAAGTCAACAACATAAACTCAGGAAATGCCTCCGTTATTCAGAAAGATTCAATGTCTCAAAATATTCATCCAAAGAAAGATATGGGTTCTAAAGTTGCTCCTCAGAATAGATTGACGATTCAGAAGGAGCTTCTGGCTTTGAAAAAGAAGGCTCTCACTTTAAGAAGGGAAGGAAAATTGGATGAAGCTGAGGAAGAATTGAAGAAAGGCAGAGTTCTTGAACAACAGCTTGAAGATATTGACAATTCTTCAAATGCCAAGGATAGACAGGTGTCTATTGTTAGCAAGGACCCGAGTTTGGCACATGAAAGTTCTGATATTCATAAAAGCTTACCTGATGGTGAAGAGGATGTAACAGATCAAGATATGAACGATCCAGCATACCTTTCTCTCCTAAGGAGCTTGGGTTGGAATGAAGATCCGGAGTCTGTCAGCCCTCAAAAGACAAATGAGAATGATAAGCCAGGTGCAAATCATATTCTCTTAGAAAATGGTCATTGTATTTCACCATTCAGTCACATCAACTTAATTAACTGCATATATAAGCACCTTATATTATCTGATGAAGCTCATGAAATAAGCAATCAGAAAAACTGGATGAATGTAATGAGCCCAAAGTTTTCAGCCCGTCACCTTTAATACCTCTTGTGTTTGTTGAATGCTCTTTTAAGAAATCAGTAGATTTTCAAGTGCGAGAGTTATGCTAATTAATGGGCATGAAGCTATTTCCAAATTATAGCACTGGAAGAGGGGAAAAAAAAAGGCCTTTTCCCCCGCGTCTCCATGTGGAGGTCAGGCAAATTAAGTTTTGTGGATGTGTTTTTCGTTGAGGGCAATGCATTAGTAGAACACTCTTCAACTAGTACTTGTACTCAATTAGATATTAGATATTCAATCAATCTTTACTATTAAGAAGATGATTACAGTTTCTTGTTGAATTGTTCTGATGTCTTGGATTTGCTTTGGCACTTTAATGTTTTACCACACCCTCCGTAGATATCTACTAGCTGGGGGCTTAGCAAATGGTCATTTCTATCGGAACTAATGTGCACTAGTACTTATGCCACAGTCAATATCTCTTCAAGGAAATCAAGGAGTAAAGGTGAAATACAGAGAGAACTCTTAGCACTGAAAAGAAAGGCTCTTGCTTTAAGACGTGAAGGGAAGTCTGATGAAGCAGAGGAAGTGCTTAGATCCGCAAAAGCATTGGAGACCCAGATGGCAGAGATGGAAGCATCCAAGAAAGAAATTCAGTTTGAATCCAACAAGGTAAAGGATGAAATAATCAGGGCTCCTCTGGATGATGCATCTGAGGAAGGAGATACAGACGATGTAACAGAGAAAGATATGTCGGACCCTGCATTAATCTCAGTATTGAAGAATTTGGGATGGAAAGATGAAGAATTTGAACCAGTAGCTGCACACAGAAGGGTTCCTAATGATATTCCTGATAGTGCTGTTCATTCTCCTGATGCACCTGCAATTCCATCATCTTCCAGCATTCCAGTGGTGACAACTCTTGGTAAAGAGGAGGTTCAACAAGATCGCAAGAGAGGACAAGTCGGCCCCTTAGGTGAAATAGGGTCTCTGCAAAAAGTAGGAACAAAACAAGGTGCTGCTTTCATTGCTCCACCTAGTCAGTCTCAGAACATAATGGACTTGCTTACAGGTGATGACAGGAAAGCCTCTGAATTACCGGCTTCAAAACCGCAAAGTACTGTTAATTTTCCTGAAACCCATGTTCAGGTTGAGACCTCATCAACTACCCCTGGAAATCTCAGAAGCACAGAAGATCACTTTGCTTCCGATGCTTCATATCAGTCTGGGAGAAATTCCCATCTAGGCTCTTTGACGAGATCCCCCGAAACTCTGAGGAGCCAGGAAAATTTGACAACTGAAAAGAAGGCAGAAATAGTTACTGCCCATGAGAAGCCTCGTACTTCAGAAACAAACTCCACTCAGGGGTTGACTTCTCAAAACCACCCAATTTCCCTAAGGCAAGAAGTTTTGGCTCGTAAGAGAAAGGCGGTTGCTTTAAAGAGAGAAGGAAAATTGTTGGAGGCTCGAGAAGAACTCCGGCAGGCTAAGCTGTTGGAGAAGAGTTTGGAAGCAGAAACCAAAGATGCTGAACCCAGTGCACACAATGTGTCACCCTCCATTTCCAACGCTTCTCAGGTTCAGCAAAAGGAAACTCGTCCAACAAATATGGCTTCAAAACCATTGTCCGGGCGTGATCGTTTCAAGTTACAGCAGGAGTCCCTTAGCCACAAACGCCAAGCTATGAAACTGAGAAGAGAAGGCCGAATGGAAGAAGCAGAAGCTGAGTTTGAATTGGCCAAGAATCTTGAAGCACAGTTGGATGAGATGGCTTCTCAAAATTCCACCAAGTCTAGTGTTGGTATGGCAGAAGCAGTGGAAGGTGTCGTGGTTGAAGATCTCCTCGATCCTCAACTTCTATCTGCCCTCAAAGCTATTGGTATTGAAGATGCTACTGTTGCATCGAAAGGGCCAGAGAAACCAGAGCCTGAGAGAGTCAACGTTGGCAAGGGTGAGAATGTCATCCGGGAGAGAAGTCAGTTGGAAGAGCAGATTAAAGCTGAGAAGTTAAAGGCAGTGAATCTGAAACGTGCTGGAAGGCAAGCTGAGGCTCTGGAAGCACTTAGGCGGGCTAAACTATTTGAAAAGAAACTAAATTCTTTGGGTTCGAGTTGAAAATTTGACGGGGAAGTGATATTTTGGAGTAATACTATCCAGATTGAGAAGAAAAACCATTAAATACATTGGAATTTGTAATATAGAAGCTAGAGTGAAACTGCTCTGCCATTGTGGTTATTTGTTTTGTTCATGATTGTTTATTAAGGAATAATTCTAATGAGATAGTATTTAAAAAGGCATGAAAATAGTTGGTGCTTAATGATTTAGGTGTTAAAAATAGTTGCTGCATCTTCTTCTTAGGCATTACATATTGAGAGTAGTACGGTCTCCTATAAAAGCCAAGTTCCACTTCTGAAACCCACACAATTACCATCCATAAAGTAACAATGTCCTCCCTCTATCGCCGTCTGCGTACTGTCTTCAACGCTACTCCTTCCACCATTAAACCTAAACAACTCAAGCTTCAAAAAATGGTCGACAAGTTCAAAAAATCCTCCGAATCCCCCGAGTTTCGCGCATGCCACAGAAACTATTTTACGATTGTTCGTCGTCTAGCGATTGCCAAGGAATTCTCCATGGTTGAAGATATCATTGAACATCAAAAGCATTTCGAAGATATAACCGATGAACAGTTCACTATCCGCCTTATTGCTCTCTACGGAAAAGCTGGGATGCTGGATCATGCACACAAACTGTTTGATGAAATGCCTGACTTGAAGTGCACGCGGACTGCTCGCTCCTTTAATGCGCTATTAGATGCGTGCATTGATGCAGGGAAGTTTGATAAGGTTGAGGGTATTATTATGGATTTGCCACATAAGTTAGGGATAGTCCCTGACTTGGTTTCATTTAACACTATTATTAAGGGTTACTGTGAAATGGGTAATCTTGATTCTGGTGTTTTGGTGCTTGATCAGATGGAAAAGAGGGGTATAGAGCCGGATTTGATTACGTTCAACACGCTTTTAAATGGGTTTTATGGGAAGGGTAGGTTTGCTGATGGGGAAAAGATATGGGCTTTGATGGATAGTAGCAATGTAGTTCCCAATGTAAGGAGCTACAATTCAAGGTTACGAGGGCTTGTGTTAGAGAATAAGGTGATGGAAGCAGTTAATATGTTGGGCGAAATGCAGAGGAAGGGAATCGAGCCAGATGTTATTAGTTATAACGCGGTAATAAACGGCTTTTGCCAAGATAGGAATGTAGAGGAAGTGAAGAGCTGGTATAGGAAACTAGGAGAAAATGGTATTGTACCAGATAGAGTTACGTACATATTTCTGGTTCCATTTCTTCGCCAGGAGGGTGATCTTGACATGGCACTCGAGTTGTGTATTGATATGATGAATAAGGGTTGGCTTGTTAAGGCAAAGCTGTTCCAGCATGTGGTAGATGATCTGGTTAAGTTATCAAGGGTTGAAGAAGCTAAGAACCTCGTGGAAATGGGAAAGTCAAATAAGCGATCTTATAAATTGAGTTTGCCCTCAAAAAAGTAGATTAACCTCGTGGAATTTAGAGCTACATTAGAATGAGGATGTAAGTCTGTACTTGACAAGTCTCGTCTTACTCGTCATGTTTACTATTTCTGTTTGTTCTCAAACATGCGAACTTTTGTCTTGATTGTTATAATGGAAAGACTTGATGTGCTCTTAGGGAGTCTGAGGCGTGACGTGTCCATACATCAAAGGAACCATTTTTGTGCCATTAAACCACCTCGTTAAAATCGTTGAGAGCTGCTTTTGAAATCGGCATTCCAGGTTGTTTCCATTAAAAATAACAGCAACCCCTGGATTTGGGGTTTTCTACTCTTCTCCAAGTACTTAAATTCGCAAGTTCAATCTCCTTGAGTGTCCATTGAAAATTGCAAACAACAATCACCTAATCAACGCTCCATGGAAATCAGTAATGGAAATCTAATAATATGAGACAAAAAACAAAAATGCCCAATTATAACTGCTAAACAGAATCATCAACAGATCAGCTTCATCCAACACCATACATAAGTTAGCCGACAAGGCACCAAAAACATTCCAAGAAACTATTTCTCTAGTACTCTAAAGACAACGTTAGATTATAACGGTGGTAACCATTATCCCTCCCGAGTTTCACTAGTTCCTTGGCCTCTTCAACCTTTGACGCCTGAGCAAGCCCATCCACCACTCGCTGTAACCAGGACATGTCGACTAGATATTTCATGCTGAAAACATCTTTCGAAAGCTCAAAGGCAAATCCAAAATCATCCTTCTCACATGCAAAGGGAAGCAAAGCTACGAAAGTGCTTTTATCTGGCCTAATGTCATTGTGATTCCTTAGTTCATAATACCAATGCTTCGCTTCCTCCAAGTTTCCCTCCTTTACAAACCCTTTAATCAAAGAATTAAAACTAATAACATCGGGTTTAATGTTCTTGCTCTTCATTTCTTTAATCAGCAGAACAGAATCTGTAGTTCTTTTACGCAATGCCAGACCATGTAATTTTGAATTGTAACTCCTAATATCAGGAAATATACTTCTTTCCACCATTCGACTCCAAACCTTCTCACCATCGACAAACATCCCATTTTCATAAAACCCATGTAAAAGAGTATTGAAAGTGAATAAATCAGGCCGTTTTCCTTTCATTTCCATCTCAACAAACAATGACATCGCTTTGTCTACAGAACCCCTTTCACAAAATGCCTTAATAACTGTATTATATGAAACCACATCTGGTTTAATCTCCAAATCGTTGGGCAATGTCCTAAACAACAGATCAGCTTCATCAAACTTCTTCGAACTAACGCATGCTGCGAGGAGCGCATTAAATGTCACCACAGTCCTTTTGCAATTTCTGTCAGGCATTTCATCGAACACCTTACGTGCATGGTCAAACATGTTTGATTTCCCGTACAAGCTAATCAAACGGGCATTAAAACCTTCTTTGTAGATGTCCTTGTACTTCTTTTGGCCTTCGAGGAGTTCCTCAATCCAAGTAAAGCATTTGGCAATAGCGAGACGGCGAACGACATGTTCATAAACACTGGTTTTGGTCCTGAAACGGTCATTTTGAGAGAATTCTTTGAACTTCTCAACGAGGCGCTTGAGATTGCGCTCTCTATAGATGGCGTGGGCTGGCGAGATTTTGGAGGCGGCGGCGGCTGTACTGGTAGCGGGTTGGGCAGAGGTGGAGAATGTACGGGTGAGAAGTCGTAAGAGAAACGGCATCGTCTCGCCTTGAGGCGTTCAGGCTTTGGTGTGAACTGAAATATACTTGCTGAGCAAAGCTAGTTCTGGTATGAACTGGAATACAAAAAAACTACCTACCTAAATTAATTATGATTTTATAAAGTTAAGCTAAATTTATTATTTATAATTGGAAAGATAATGCAATTGATATGGGAGTTGGGCCTCTAACAATCATGTCAGCAGCCGAAAGATGATATTCACATGTACGTACGTTCTGTAGATGATCCATAAAACAGTTCTCGAAGGACCACATGACTCATTTATACAAGAGTATTGTTATTTGATGCCTTGACAGAATATTATGTACATGGTTTCTCATGCATTATGCACTTTCCATCTCCAGCCCATATAACTAACCCTGAAACCAACCTCCTCCCTACTAGACGATAATACCCACTTCCTACAACACTCAGATTTGACCAACATTTGAATCACTCATCTCATCATTTCCAACCATGATTATGCGTAATCCTTTCCTTCCCTCCACTAATATGATGATTAATGCCGTTAAGTTGCCAGGATTTCATCTGCCACTTATGTCTTTAAGACATACATAATGTGGGAATTGTACGAACTCACAGAACCCGCAATATTCCGTTTTTTCGTGCTAATAATTGCTTTATAAACCAATTGGCATCGAGGGCAAGATCTCTCTCACCCTTTTCACTTGTATTGACCACCCAGTCGTCTATCATGGAATTCTTGGCTTCTGCCATTGGTAACTTGAGCATTGCTCAACAAGTTAGAACCAGGGACAGACTGGGGAGGAAAAGGGTCTATCATGATGATTCCAAGGACAAGGAATACATATCCAAGAACCTTGATACTGAACGAAGGAGAAGAGCAAAACTTAGTAGCAGGCTATTGGCCTTACGCGCTATAGTTCCTATTATCACCAATGTATCAATCCTTTTCTATATTTCCTTCTCTTTTTTCTATTCTGCTTTGTAATGCTTGTAAGCGTGTGTGTTTCCACATTTTCTTTACATGGGGTAGATGACCAAGGCCACCATAATCGAGGACGCCATTACTTATATCCAGGAGCTGAAGAAGAATGTGGATCTTCTTACTGATCAGCTTGTTGAAATGGCCGGACCATCAGAGGAAGCGATCAAGGCAAGAAGTCATGAGATTGATGATCCTGCACACCAAATGAAGCAATGCGGAATAACGGTTTGATGCAATTGATTATATCACTTATAGTTCTTGTTGACAAAATTAGTTATGATTCAAATTTTTTTAGGCTTATCATAACTACTGGAGTTTTTTTTTATATACCATTTCTTTGTAGGAAGATGTTCAGGTTACTTATGTTGGAGAGAACAAGGTATGGATAAAGATAATCTTGGAGAGGAGAAGAGGCAGGTTCACAAAATTGATAGAAGCCATGGCTTATCTTGGCCTTGAACTCGTCGACACGAGTGTTACTAGCTACAAAGGAGCAATTCTCTTTTCGTCCTGCGTTGAGGTAATGACAGAACCAACCATTAACCATAAGATTTCTCCGTGCTAATCTGCCTGGGGATAAAAACTCCAGGACTAGATTTTATATAAAGTTTAGTACTTGTAATGGTACAACAGGAGGGGTAATGGCAAAGAAAGGAAGTAGATAATGCTATGTACTTTTGATCAGGGTTTTCCGTATCAGGGTATTGAACGGCTTGGAATGTTGTGTGGTTTCAGGGTACTGATGGTGACAGACTAACAGTTGAACAGACGAAGGAATTTCTGGTAGAGATCATCAGAAGCATATAGAAGACAGCTCTTTTTACTGGTTTTCATCACCTGGCAAATGATTAATGAAACATGAATGGAAGGTCGGATTGATTTTATATGATGATGAGTTAGATTGGCGGATAAATATAACAGTATCAGCATTGATTAAGAAGTATCAAGTACTTGTGATACAAGTTTGAGATTGAAAGACAGGCAGGAGATCAGCATTTATATCTATAAACCAACAACTTCATTGAATCTGAATGTAATAAGTTACAGAACAAGTTCATCTAAACAAACCAATTAATGGACTGAATCAAGATTCAAGATTCAAGATTCAGGAAATCATTCCCAGCAGAGCAAAAATCTTCTAAATCATTGAAGAAAATTAGTCCGCCTCCCTAATGATTGAAAAGGAACAAATCCAATTAAGTTCACGGATCGTCATAAGACAAAAAGATGCTTGATTCATGCAAGGAATCTATAATCTAGCAGATGAAATGGGATTGAGGCCCCTGACGATGTCCAATTAGCTTCCAAAAATGACCAACCAGTGGGTGTTGATTAGACAAAACAGAATGATTAAGAAGAATTAGAATGAAAATATCTATAATCACTCAGCAGTTAAGAATCCAATAAAGGAAAATAAAATCCAAAAAGATTTATATAATTTGATTCCACAAGTTTATTTGTTTTTACAACCACCCCAACCCCAACACCCCCCCAACTGTATCCAATCTATTATGCACTTTACTTCAACTATTTCCATTCCAAGTTCAAATTAAAGGGAAAAAAACAATCACAAAAAGATAAAGAAGCAGCCAAAAAGAAGATGGGAAAATTCTCTTTCAACTGTAGCTGTTGTCTTTCATCTCATCACAGCAACACCCAGTTTCCTTCCAAATCTCTCCATCAACGCTTCTGCATTTTCCAATTTTGTTATAAAAAAAAAGAGAAAGAAAGAAAGAAAGCCCGATTTTATTATACAGAAAAAGAAGAGAAGAAGAAAGCGCCTTCATTTCAATCAATTTCGGCTCAAAAGTACTCGCTTATGTTAATCTCCATAACTATAAGATCTGGGTGAGACCCAAAATTTGAAAAGAAAAAGAACTAATCAAGATTCAATAATTGGTACCTTGAGGTTTGCAGACAGGAGGATCTTCAAACAGAGAACGAGAAAGTTGTTTATGAGCAAGACCAATATCAAACAAGACTAAACCAGAAGAAGGGTCGTTAACCAAAATCCCTTTGACAGGAAACCAAAGAAAAAGCTCTTCTTGAGAAAGACCTTCAAGACCAAACAGACCACCATAACTAAGATTAGCTCTAACAACACTATCAAAAAAAACTCTTGTTTCAAACTTAGCCATGCAAGGTCCATCAAGGTGCACCTCTAGCCTGCCATTGTGATCAAGATCGTATGACTTAACATTTTCAGGAAAAAGACCACCCGGTAAGCCTCGGCTCTGGAGGAGGTTCTGTATGGAGGAGTAGGCAGGGGAGAGGGGGAGGAGATTGGTAAAAAGAAGAAGAGAAGAGAAGAGAGAGATGGGTGTGAGAGACATTGCTGCTTGGTTGGTGCCTGCTGTTAAGATTAAAACAGATATGTCTGAAGGATTTATATAAAGGGGAAAGCGATAAATGGTGATGTTGGGTTTTATGTGGGGTTTTAAGGTGTTTTTTTTTTTGTTTGGGGAGAGTGATGATGATGATGACGATGAAAAAGGTGGGCCTTCCATGACTGTCCAAATTATTTGCTGGCATAATTTTATTTACCAAATTGCCCCTCCATGATCCTTGAGTTAGAGAAAGCTCTTTGTTTGAAATTTTCACTTGAAGCCACTTGACGGACAATATAATAATACATTCCTAATCATTATTCTTATTGCATTCTTACATTTTTATTTTCTGGGAATACAATAAATCTAAGGAAACCCAATAAATAATAGGATCGGATATAAGCTAAAATACTAAAAACGTGTTACTGGAGAATAATCAGTAGTAATTATAGCAATGAAGAAAAATGTGAAAATGGAGTGCAACATCATAACATAGGCAACAACTTTCCTTTCTTTTACATCTTCAATGATATTATCTGTGCATGAATTTGTCTACTTGTCCTTTTGACCTGACCCTACCATCTTCTACTATTACTTGTCAGCATTCTTCTTTTTCCTTCAATTTTATCCAACGCAAATGCTTATTAATTTTGTCCAAAAATGTTGAATTCCCATGTTTCCATTGAACTCGGATTCTTCCTTTTTAGACGTAAATTTTAATTGATGAATGATTGTGTTATGTTGGATGTTGGTTTGCATTAGAATAGAAGAGAGAGGTAGCACACTCTGAATAATTACCTAGTACCCCCCCCGTATTTGATTTCTTCTAATCATATCTTCTTCCATCACAACGTTTTCTCATGGCCTATATATGAATCATATATGGACTCCCTCTTCATTGCCTATACAGCAATCAACCTTCATAATTACACGACACCTGCTCAATAATAAATTAGTGCACTAACTTCAAGTTCTTTCCCCACTATCGGAATTTGAATAACTGGAATGATCCATAATAATTCATCTTAGTGGGATTGTCCCGGCTACAAGAAACTATAAGTGAATGCCTTAGGACCCGAGATATCATGAATTACTGCTATAATCGTTGCCAAGCAAATATGTTTGACGATTCCAGCAAATAATTGTTAAGTAGATTGCAGTTTAAAATTAATTGATCCTGGAAATTATGGAGTGGAGTAATTAAAGAAAGTTTATCCAACAAGATTTAGAATTTCTCCATTTTTCCCATAATGGAAACCAGGAATCTCCAACCTGATGGTCAAATCTTTCTGATAACTATGGATAGATTACCATATCTGCCTCCCATGCTATTCAGCCGCATTTCTTCTATCACCGTCAGGATATGCAATCCCAAAGGAATCAGCACCAGCGCCCTTATCATTGATTACTGTAATTTCCTTGCTCAGTAGCCACTTGCTGACGATCAGTGGATCAATTACTGTAACAAGACAGACAAAGCCAGTAGCGGAATATACCCTCCACAAAGATCCACAACTTAACAGCCAGACTCTGGCAAAACTTGACCGCTTTTCTTCTTTTTCGTATTTATAAAATACAAACATGACAATTTCTCTTACCCATTTAATGGATCTACTTATGGCTTTTTAAGCTGGTCTGGACATGCCATGATAATCGCCATTGAACGTACTATGATCCTTCCATGCCGTAACTAGAATCGTGTATAGTTGAATAGTCCTCCCCTGATTTTTCAAGACCAAGCAGCTTATTTGCACCTCATATCTTGATCTTATATACGTGCAACAATTCAATTATAAAGATGGTAATTTCGTGAAAAATCTTTAGATCTGATCCGAATGATATAAATATTTTTATGAAAACTTATCCCATGAGACAGGGTAGATGGGGACGGATCTCCTGCCAACCCTATTCAAATATGCACCATAAAGTGAACGACTGTTAAATGATGTGGACAACACGGTAACAAACTAGCCATCAGAATTTTAATTTCAGCGGCCATATTATAGATAAGGATCCATCAAAATATGTACAATTTACAAGGGATTCAAGAATCTTGCTTCATAATAATTATCTATATATATAAAAATCTACCATTATTAAAAGATATCAAACATGTGCGTTTGCCTTGTATTCCGAAAATGACAAAACTTTCAAAGTCGTAATGCGAATGATTGAAGGCAATTTGCTTCACCATACATTGCTTTGGATGTTACTACTGAATGCAACCAGCGTCAGAAAATGTCAAATATGTGGAAATTCATTTCATGCAGGCAGCACATCATTATCAGTATGATAGCTTCAACATAATTAATCCAACAATATTATATCACGTAATTCATGGTCAATTACTCGGTTAACTCGGAGGTGTTGTCAAGACGTTCAGATATTCATATACTGTAATCTTCCTATTGCAGGGGAAAAAGAAAAGGTCCAAAATTGGCAACCTGCAAACAACAGAAGCGCATCTGATCTAAACTATTGATCGAGGATGAAGTAGGGACTACAACAGTCAGACTAGAGGGAAGAAGATAACTAGAAGGGTATTTCTTGATTCTCTATGATTATGGAAGGAATCAGAAAAATCACTAGGTAACTACTAAATGCCTAATTAACATCAAACAAAGTGAAGAGAGAGATCATCAAGCATAAAATTACATTCCACTAACTCATCCAGATGTCGACTCTGATGCATTAGCTCCTTGTCTTGGTCTTCTCCGTGCTGGAGGTGGGCCGTCTCTTCGTCTTTCATACCTCTTATTCTCATATTTTGAACTATTTCGCTGCTTTGGCTGATAGGTAGGATAGGTGCAGGGTATGATCTCTCCATTGACATACTTGTCTCCTGAAAAATAACCAAAAATATTAATGCATGAAATAACCATCTTTAAAGCAAGTATTCAAGTCAAAATATAAAGCAACCAGTGAGAATGCAGCTTTTGTTTCCAAGCAAGTTACCTCCATAATCCTTGTTTTTGACATCTATATATGAGTCTGGCAGAACCCAAAGAACACCAGGCAAACCTGCATAATGAATATACAAATAAATATCCTGAGATACAAATAAAAGAAAAACACTATGCTGAACAAAAATGGAAATAGAGAACCTATGCTTAAACATGTTAACTTACCCTTAAATTTCTCGGATGTTGCTTCATCAACAGTGCATTGGAATCCAGTATATGTAGTTGTACTAAACGCATACATATTCTTCTTTGCTTCTTCCATGCTGAATCACAAGTGCAGCACAAAATTGAGAGGCGGTACCAGATAATTTCTAGTGAATGTAGAGAAGCAAACATAAAGGCGAAGTGTGTAATAAACACAAGAGCATAGAACTAATAAACACATAGCTAGCAAATAGTTAAAATCACAGACTAGTTTTGTTCAAGATAACAGAAACTAGCAAAAGGAAATGAAGGCAGCAATTTGACACTATGTAGGAACCATCTAACTGCTTAATTTGCGACTATAAATGACATAAAGAGAATGATCAGCTAACGTCCATGTGACAAGAAAAACAACCAAGAATTTAACCATTAAAGCTAAAAATTCAAGCTTTAGCATCTAACATGATCAGAAAACCGTTGGACGACTTAACTTTTACGCGTATCGAAGTAAAGAACTAACCGGTCAAGATACACTCAATTCTTCCCAGCTTGAGGACGAAACAACCAATGAACTAAGGTTCACCATATTTGAAAAAGAAAAAAACAAAGCAGACTTTCAATTTAAGCAAATGGCGGAGAAAGGAAAAAAGAAAAACCTGCCCAAGACAGTAGCAAGAGTATTGAGATAAGTGTCAATCATCTGTTCTCTAGTAGGAGCGGGGTCCTTGGGGAATTCCATAACAATCAACCAGTGATTATAATCACACCCAGGTAACATAATTGTCTCCCTATCATCATTACCGCCGCTTCTCCTCGCCGAATAATTGGAATCCACAGCTGCTCGTGTAATCAAAAGCGGGTGTTGCTGCCGGCTGTTGAAAGAGTTCTTCGGCGGCGACAGAGGCCATGATTGTGATTTGCAAGTGGGAAGTAGAAATGAAGGTTTAAGGGTGAAGATGGAAAGAGGGGTCAGGGTTTTGGGAGCGAATGAAGTAAATGTGGCCATTGGGGATATGGGTGATGGTGAGCAGCGATTCTACAAATAGTAGTGTCGTGTTGAAGAGATATTTTCACTGTAGACGACCTGTCGTGTGACAGTTGGTCCAGGGAGTTCTTGTTTGGGGTTCAGTCGTCTAGCGAGTTCTTGTAGTCCCATTAACGATCCATTAGAGAATGGGCCAATGCTGGTCTCATCTTGCCCAATTTAACCCATTTTCACAAAATGATATGCGTTCAGGCTCTGTAATGGGCCGAATCCTGATTTTGTAGTTTATTTTTGGCATGTGACTTGAAATACGAGTTAATTGAAAACTGAAGAAAAACAAAAAAATCAAATATAATAATATTATTGACTTATTATTGCAGTTGTGAATAATGTAAACATATTTAGGAAATAATTAATTAATTAATTATATGACCAAATGGTCTGCTACGTTATCATCTCATCTCAACAAAAAGTTGCTTATTTTAGAGAATAAAGAAAGAATAGAACAAAAGCTAACCAAACCTTGTACTTACATGTCTATTTTCTAATGTAAGCCAGGAATTTCCAAAGATGTGAGAGCATTTGACATTTAAAACGTATCATGGGAAGATTAGATGTTTTAATAATTTATTAATGATCGTAATCACAGATTAATTAAAATTATTAAACAATGTTTTTGGTTTTGGTTTTGGTTTGGAGTGGATATATTTTGATTTTTCAAGCTATTTACTATTTTAACATACACAGCTTTTGACTTTTTAATGCTTACTTTTTTATTTGATGTGTTCGTAAACCTGAAAACCGTGTGGAATTAATTGACTTCAACATCATGATTGACCTTCGTTGTAAATTGATTCTATATCATTAAGCAAAATACCATCAAAATCCTTCATTATACAGCTATTCCTTCTTAATCATATCAACGCTCTTACTATCATGATTTCAGCTGCATAGAATGGGGACAAGGAGGCCTCTGATATGTATATGATCTATTTCAAATGGGTTTAATTTAATATTTTATACATGTAAATCTTTCTTTCTTACTTTCCTTTTTTTTTTTTTTTTTGGGTTAATGAAGGAGATGACAGGAGCAGCTCAAAAAAGACAAAAACAGTTAACCTTCCATCGGAATTTAGTTGTTGGACAGAAGCCGTATTGACTTTTAGCAGTGTTTAAGAGATTATGGAAGGTTGTGATTTGACCTCAAGGGGTTTATAAATGTGACAGCATTATTTAATCTTGTTTTCATGCTTAATTATCTATCAGCAAAAGTAATCGTCATTAGAGATATGTGATGATTTCCTATCTCCTGTTAACTGCAACCGTCCAAAATTTCCTTACCAAATTCTACTAGATATATATGTATATATGTTTAATAATCTTTTATGCCCCATGGATATACATACACATATACGATCACTTGTAGGAATAAATATATGGTGTGAATGGGCAAGGAAGGGCTACAAATGGGTTGTTTGTGCAAATAAAGAGGAAGGAAATACTTTCTTTAATTAGTAATTATTACAAGAAAGAAAGGTCAGGAAAAATTGTAGGTCCAACCCACCCATCTTCTTCCAACTCCATTTTCTTCATCATGTAAAAGGAAAAAACCCTAAAAGGGATTTACATATAACTCCTTTGAAAAGTAGTCCTTGAATCAATGACAAGATATTGACCCATTTATGTTTTTGTTTCTTCTTTTGTGCAATGATTGGTGGGAGGGGTGTGGGTGGTCTGGCCATCCAAAGGAGAGGAAACATTAATTTGCTAACATGGTAATTTTTGTTTTAATTAGACAACAATTATGCAAGTGAAACCTAATGTCAGTTGGTTAGGGTTCTCTTGAACCCAAGCCTGATGCCTGATCCTGTAATTGTATCGATCACGAATGTTGTAATCAATTACACACCAACATATATCAAGGATTGTGGGATTCAACACGAATGATTTCGGGGGATCAGAAATAAGTTGATGCAATTCAAACCAGTTCCATACATTGGCATTCAGAAAACCCTTTTCTTTGTACATGTTAAAATGGAAGAGTTTGTAATGATCCATGTCAACCCCACAAGCAAAGACGACTAACTTGGTGACATCTCCCAAGTCCAGAATGGAAATGATTAGGGATTTGTCCTGGATCGGAATTCAGGAAAAACTCTCTCGATTGGTGGGGGAATCGCATGCATTAAAAATTCAAACAGCCTCGCAAGTCGATCCAGATAGGGATGGTCATGGAGGAGGCATACCCTTTTTCTATTATTATTCTAGAGAATTAGGATTACAATTGTCTTGACGCATCAATATGAATGCATAATAAATGTGCGTGTGTGACAGTAAAACAAATAAACCATAAATTTAAATAAATAAATAAATAAATAAAGAGAGAGTTGGTGAAGTAATATATTAACATTATTTTCCCTGGTGCACGTATATATGTATATACACACACACACACACAAATAATTATAGCTCCTAAATGATAAAATTAACCATAGGGCGGTAAAGGAAAGCATGTTTTAGAACACTTTAATCATGATTATGATAAGCCTACCCTATTTCCCCATCAATTTTAAAATTTCCCTTCACCAACAAATTAATTGTATGCTACCCAAATTAATAAAACTTTCCAAGTTCAAAAGAAATCAATTGTATAAATAGTGTGGGTCCTAAGACGTTTTATGTTCAATTATTTAAGGATTAAGATGCTAATGAACAACGGACAGAAGAGTTATAAAATGATTAATTAGGGAGAGTGGGAGGTAGAAAGTGGAAGTTAAATCAGCAGTTATATTATAATGTTTGATCTTAATCTCCAATCTAGAATGATACAATCTCCATGGGAGAAAATGGGTCATCATTAAATATAAATCTATTTGACTAAAGTGTCAACACAAGTCTTCGACAGAAACCTAAAACCACATTTTCATTCAACTGCAAGTTTCAACGTAAATTATTTATTTAGATAAACTTTAATAAATAACGAAAATAAAAGTATTCTGATTCCATCCCCAGAAAATATATATTGCACAATGATTAAATGAAGATCATGTGGAGCACAATCTCCCGTAGAAAACACAGGATAGGGAATAAATGGGTAGCGTTTCACATGTTATTATGCATAATTTTCATTGATTCTGCTCTCATACATCTTATGCTTAAAAAAGTATATAACAATAATAATATATTTTCACATGATTTGTCACACATAAAATGTTCATTGGCACCCAACTTGCAAGGTAATTTTCAATAGCTTTCCAACTTGCAATATATACGTACGTCATCCACTGAATTGCCTCAGCAAGAGGACAAGAAATTCCTACAGTATATATACAACAAATACATATATCATGTATGTTATTTTTAAATCTGTTTTTCACCGATTCCCTGTCACATTTTCTTAAAAACAATGAGTGACCATCCATTTCGGTGAGACCAATT
Organism: Dalechampia spathulata; assembly: GCA_948192965.1. Lineage (NCBI taxonomy): Eukaryota > Viridiplantae > Streptophyta > Magnoliopsida > Malpighiales > Euphorbiaceae > Dalechampia > Dalechampia spathulata. The sequence continues at coordinate 166 of CANYBF011791978.1, read as the reverse complement.
CTCCTGTCAGCGGAAAAAAGGAAAAAAAAATAAAAAAAAGGTAGAAAATGGACGGCTCTAATGTGGCTTAATTCACCGAGTTAGGGGTTGACTAACACAACAATATCGCTATTCGCCTCGCAAAACACATGGTCAACCCATCTCCACACAATTTTTTCAACAAATT
>CANYBF011791741.1:0-44375 GCA_948192965.1 Dalechampia spathulata | reverse complement strand
CTTTTATAATTGAAAATTATACAAAACATTTGAAAAAACAAATCCAATAATTATCTTATTTAAGGTTGTCCATGTAAAGAGATAAATAATGAAATTTGTTTTATCTTTAATATATCTTTGTTAAATAATTATTATGATTTATTTGATTAATTTAAGGTTTTCATTATAATTATTTTGAGTAATATGATGATTAGATGAGTGAATATAAATTAATTTTGATCACATAACTAAGCAAAATCAATCAATTTGTTAAGTTAGAAAGAGTATGTTAGCACTCAATTTTTATTTAAATTTTTTATCTATTAATTAGTATTGTCATTATTTCTTTGAAAGCTAAAATCTTTTAATCCTCAAAAAAATTTATATTCATAATTGAATATTTATACCAACAACTTTTCTCATACAATAATTTATATCAACTTCTTGTTGGGAAAAGTTGTTGGTACAAATCTTTCTAAGACATAATAAAAACATTTTTCCACATTCAAAAGCTAAGGATTCTTTATACCTATGACTTTTCTGTATAAATCAATTTTGAATTTTGATAAAATGAGGGGAAATTAGTTGAAAATATAATATAGTTTCTTAGTTATTTTTAATAATTCAAAGTTTTTTTATTAAATTTTCAAAAAAACTTTAAAAATTATTTGTTAAAAGGTCTAATTATTTGAAATTGGTAAGTTTTTTTTTAAATCAAAATTTATTTCGTTAGCATTTTAAAAAAAAAACCTTTTCTAAAATAAACCTTTTTGGAAAACAACCTATTATTTTTGAAGGAATTAAAGATTTTGGAAGTAATTGATAAAAGCATAATTAAAAGGTAAAAAATGTAATTAAAAGGTAATTTTGAGGGTATCTTTCCTTTTAATTTTTTCTAGAAATTCATGTAAAAAAACAATGATCAATTGTGTTAAAATATTGAATCAAGTCTAATGACTTATGCAAAAGACAATAACTTGCTAATACAATTTATTTGAACAAGAAAATTTGTAGTACTCAACTCTTAGAATTCTAGAATTAATATTTATTTGATTGTGTTGTCTATTGAGATATCATGTTATTATATGAAACTAATGAATGTTGGAATGAATGATTAATGCTTATATGAATCTATGATGTGCTTGATTTTCCTTTTAATTTCATAATTTGATTTGATGTGATGATTATTTTATCTTATAATCATTATCATCAAATATGAAACAATGAGGTGAAAATCATATATGAATGTCATCATCATTTTGATACATCTTATTTAAGGAAAGATGCCCTCCCTTTTCCTTTCTCTTTGTTAGATTCTATGTTGTTTATAACATGCCATATATTTTTATTTATTTTGTTCATCTCATCCCATTTTTACTTTTTATTTCTACTTTTAGTTACACTAGCAACTATTTTTTATCCAGATAATTGCATTAGCAACTTTTATATTATGAAAGAATTATCGACATAACTCTTTGTTGGGAAGATAATTGTTAATGCAACTTCTTCTATAATAGTTCCAAAATCTTATTGGATTTATGCTCATTTGTTTTGTGGTATTCTTATTTGATTGTAATTTTTTTATTATTGTTATAATAATTAGATGTTGGGATGTGTAAATGAATGTCATTCTTTTTTCTTGTTTAAAATGATATTTTAAATTTATGTATGACTATTATTTAGATGAATGGATATTTTTTTCCTTATACATTTAGTTGAGATAGTAATTATTTTTTATCAAAAAAATTATGCTAGTAACTTTTTTTTATCATGAAAGAATTGATGATGTAACTCTTCTAAAAGAGGTAAGTTATTGGCACAACTTTATATTTTACAAATAAAATGTTATGAATGATTATTTACCAAATGATAATGATGAATATTAAGTTTATGAATTGGTTTATATCATGTTATATATGTTGATGTTTGTATACAATCATGCTTTTTATTTATGTTTATCATGTGAATTAACCTTTGGTTTGTAGGTAATTTAATTTTTTTTCTCATTAGTAAATGAGCAATTTATTGTTTTGTTTATGGATGTCTTTTAAAAATTCACCTATCAATGATTGTATTGAGACTATTGTTGTAATTTCATTTTGTACCCCTTTATCTCTCATTTACCCATTTTTCATAATTACACTTGTAATGTGTAAATGTGCAATGTTCATATACTTACTTAGGAAATATGACAATTAATTAAATAGTAAAAATAATTATATGAGTTAAATATAATAGATTCAACCATCAATATCCAACTTTAAAAGGTCAGGTTTAGCACTATATTAAGGGTTAACTTGGTCACATTTCTTGGTTTTATCAAGTGATGACTCCATTACAAACTCCTTATAGGTTTATGCATTCCTTAAGGGATCTTATTGAAAGGATCACTCTTTACTCCAAATGGGTCTGTAGTACCATGGTTGCAAATCATTATGGACTAATTAACACCTTACTCATAAGTAGAATTCATCAAAGCTATAAAAGTATTACATAAATGGACCTTTTGAAGGAATAATTTGACAAGGTTAATGAAGCTAGCATGAGAGAAGTTATAGTTAAAATGAAAAGTCCTACATGATGTTGAGATTAAAGGAGTTTATAGTAACAAATGAAGTTAAATTCAGACCATAAAAAAAGACCTAAAGAGGATCATAAGAAGCATTATTAAACATGATGACTTATTAAAGTTGAAAAAAAGGTAATAATTGGTATCAAACAATATTAGTAGTTTGCTTTGGAATTTTTATGCAGTACATTTTTAATTTAGTATAAATATGACACTTAATTTCAATTATTTATTAACAAACTCATAAAACTATATGTTTATTTTGGTTATGACATGAATATATCTCTAAAATTCTTAATATGGACTTGTAACCATAATTTTAATTGACTATATAACATTTATGATTGGGGATATAAGTCTCAACTAGTGAGGAGTATCTTTAAAATAAAAAAAGCCCATGGACATTTATTTGACCCCCATATTTTACTCTAGCTCTATGTTAAACCCATTGCTTTCATCATAATGTACTTAAAGTACTAAGCTAACTTAGATTTACAAAACACCATTCCTAAACAAAACATAGGAATCCTTATCGTAAGTTCATATTTAATTATCATCATAGATTTCATGATAGATGAAGTCGAATAATCTTCATTAATTTTACTATAATAATCATCGTAATAATTATTATCATAATGCATAAAGACATTATCATCACTATACCTAGATGACTTAACTACTTTATCATTCTCTACTTGAGAATCCACTTTATTCACTCGTTCGTCATTTGCAATTTACTTTAGATTATCTTCCCTTTTCTCATACTTGTTCCTATGTTTTATAACCTTTGTTTAACATTTTGCAATTTTATGTCTTTATCATCAATGGGAGTATTAATTGGTACAACAACTTATTTAATATGGTACAATATATAATTATTCTCCTTGCTTAAAATAATATAACATTAATACTTTCTCATCTTTAATTACTCTCTCTTTTACATGTTAACACCTTATAACCCCCTATTAACAACATTACCTACACAATCAATATTAGCACTTTCAAAACTACTACCCCTTTCATAAATAAAATGATTGATGTACAAATTCAAAACTATCTCCCAAATCATGTTTTCATAGAATATTACTATACAAGCATCATTATTTATCATAATAAACTATCTAGTAAAGCCACACTTAAAATAAACACCTTTGATATCATATCCTAATTTATTCATATAATTCATTATATTAATATATAATTATGGGCAAAGCTTTCATCATGATCCAAAATGAGGCTTGCAATAGACAGTACTAATGGCCTACTTAGAATGAAGAGTGAACTTCCCGAGGGGCTCCCTCAAGAAATAATATGGACCTGCTTAAGGTTGCAAAATGGAGTTACCACCAGATAGTTATGAAAAATGGTTTAATTGACCTATAGCATGAGTGCTATTTAAATCCTTCAGAGATAAGTTTAGATGATGAAAATTTATTCATTTTAGAGTTCCAATTTGTACTTTACTATATTAAGCAATTAACCATCCTAGGCAGGTATATGACATTCATGGGCATGAATAAAATCACATAACATAGCATAGCAACATATATAGCATGACAAAAAAATGATAAAGCATAATAGTAAATAATAATGGAAATGGCCTATAAAAAAGGAATAGAGAGATAGGGGAAACATGCAGAATTAAGCAAAACATACATGTAAATGGAAAATAAATAAAATAAAGGTATATTCTATTATAAAAGAGCTTCATAGATACAAAAGCAAGCATTAAGCAATGCATCCTTTACTCCACTCAGAAAAAAGGACCAATGATCTTAAATGGCAAGAGCTAAAAATACATGAATGAAAATAGATAAATGATAAAATACAACCAACATTCTTAGGTAAAAATGATGATATATGGACTAATTTTGATTAAGCCAAGCTATAGGAAAGCATGACTCAGAGATAAAAGCCAACTAAACATGATGAATTTATTTATGGTAAAATGTAATTTACATAAGTTAGATTATGAAAATATCAGAAAAATAAAGCGGAACTCTCAAAATCACTCTAGCAAGTCATTGTATTAAATTTTAAAGGGATTACATCATCATTAAAAAGAATAGAAATATAAACATCATCACCCTCATATAAAATCTCATCAAAAGTACTTTCTACAAGAATGGTAATATCCCGATAGACCTTCTAAAGTATAAGATCATTAATATCCAAGCTCTATAGTTTGGCTTCCAATGTAGCGACTATATTAGGATCTGGACTAAAGCGACCAATAATGAGATCAACAACATCTTCAAAAATTTGAAGATCATCATCAAGACTAAGGAAAGATGAAGTAGCAATAACCTACTTTGATTTTATCAAGGCTGATAGATCATAAACATAATCAAAGATGGTGAGCTACTAATTGAAGAAGTCATCTAAGTATGATAACTCAAGAGCTTTATCATATTGCATCTCCACCCAGAAAAATCAACCACCTTACACTCCTTTAGGTTATCTAAAGTATAGGGGTTAAAGTCAATGCAATATCTTTCCTCTCTCACATGGTTGTAGGGATATTAAACTCCATAAAATCTTGCTAATTGTAGCCCAATCCGTTTCCAGGAATAAAGTTTATATTGAGCATCATTCTCTCCACTAATAATTTAGAAACTAGTCATGAGTGAGATGAGTGACATATCTTATCTGATACAAGCTAATGCAACCTCATTATTAGTGGTTATAGTTACTACACCCTCCTTGTATGAGAACTTGATTTTCTGGTACAAGGTGGACGATATACCTTTTAATGGATGGAACCATGATAATCCCAACAATAAGGTAAAAGACACTATAATGTCTAGAATAATGAATCCATAACTAACTTAATTGGCTTGAATATCATAGTTATGATGAAGGTACCAATAACCTCCCTCTTTGACTCATCATACGCCTTGATGATTATCTTGAATAACTTCAAGATTGAAGGTTGAATCCCAAGCTTTAGTAGTACCTTCAAAAGATAAATGTTAATATTGGAACCTTTATCCACCATGATATAAGGAATGGAGAATTTCATAATATGCAACTTGATGAAAAGTGTCTTACTGTGATGTATTCCCTCAACTGGAAAATCAATAGAGAATGTAATCATATTAGATTTTAACTCTTAATTCATCAGTTAACTCTCCATGCTGTAGGCAGTGGCAAAAGGGGAATCCTCATGTTTGATAATGCCTCAATGATGGCCTATCAATATTATTGGGAGGATAGCACCAAGTTCTAGATGTTAATGTTAACCTACATCTTCTTCAACTATTTAATGATTATATTCTCAAGCTAAGCAAACTTCTTTCTCTTATCAGTGGATTGCAAAGCTAGTGTACTATTAAGACTAGCTTCATCCATAATAAGTCTTACCTTAATTAGCTTTCTCTAAAGTGTTTAGCTTCTTCCCTAGACTGGAAGGAGTAAACACCTTGTCACTTCAGGTCATATTACAAACATGAGAAGATGCTTTGTTAGTCCTAAGTCCTTTATATGGCTTATAGGACTTAGGTATTGGCTTGTCTAATTTGGAAGTCTCAATTGACTTACCTTTCTTTTGTTTTTAAACCTTTGTTAATTTAGACTTATTAGACCTCTAAGTAGCTATAGAATCATCTTATGAGCTATTATACTAAATATCTACAGCACTAATATAGAACCCACTGCTGGGCCTAAAATTGATAGTAGGCAATCTGGCAATTTTCTCACTATCAAGTGAGGAAAAGGAGCTGAGAATCAAAGATTTTAGTAACTCTAATTAGATCATGTAGGTGTGGTTGGCTTTATAGTAGTTAGGCTATAGGCTGGTTTTGATAAAGGGTTTGAATTTCTCGAGATCCTCGAGCTCATCGAAATTAATGAGATCCTAGATGACATGCCTAAGAGAGTGGTAATTATCTATTTTATGGTCATGATGCTAATGATACTGATAATAGGTTTTGATATCTATTGTAGTCTGGATGGTGTTTGGAAATTTAGCTCAAATGGCTTAATGAGCTTGGCTTTACCTCCAAGGTTAGTTTATGTTTCAGAGTATTTGGCTAGGTGGTTGCAGGGTATTTACGTATAGGTTTTTGTATTGTGTCTGTGTGTAGGTGATGGTTTTGGGTTTGATAAAGGAAGGATCCTACTTCTTCAACCTTTATCTCTGCTTAATCCTCTAATTAACTAAGTAAATATCCTCAAAGATGTAGAAGATCTAGTACTTCAACTTATCCCAGTACAATGATAATGACCCCATAATAAGCTTATTGATCATATCTAACTCTAACGGCTTTTATCTAGCTAGTGTAGCTTTATCCATCCATCACCCAAAACCATCCATAAAAGACTCATTCTGCTTTTACTTCATTATCTCTAGATTTAGCAGAGTTACTATTACATCTTTCGACTATGTAACATGCTCTCGTAGCATGATTACTAATTCTCTATTCAAGAAAATCAAGAATCATCCTACAAAGGATTCCATACATTTATCATTAAGTGTAGAATTTTTTTTTTATATATATTATATCATGCATAAAATTCGTCAACTATATTTGATCCATTTTCATTCCCAAGTGTTATCATACTATCATAGTTTAAAGCATTACCTTTTAAACTTATTAACATACACATATCATTATTTTACATATTTAAGGATTGTCATAAGTCATTACCGTTATAATTAATAATACAGTCAAATATTTAAAAATATCATCAATCATAATTTTAATTACTGCCAAGTACTTATTTTTAGTAGTTGCACGTTTACTGCAGAAATAGAAGTCTAAAGAAATCCAAACCATTTTACTAATAACTTATTTGAAATGTCCAGCTGTTGTCACTAAGGTTCTTACTCCTCAGCTTTGCTTGTTCCTACGTTTATCAATTGACAAACGTTGAGTATAAAACTCAATGGTGCTAGTATATTATTTAACGTAAATATAATAATCAAATAATATCATAAATAATTTCATTAACATATTCATGATATAATAATAACAATTTAATCATAATATCAATTATCTATAATATATCATTTAATACATCATTCAATGTATATCATATGTCATTTTTATCTTTATTAATTATTCTTATCAATATCATTTTCAATATCATTTTTATTTCCATCAAAGTCATTTTCATTATTAACAATGTCACATCATTATAATTATAATTATAAATATAAATGATATGGTATGTATGTTAATTTAGCATTTATTTGCATGAGTACAAAACATCATACCAATTATTGTATCAACATCATATTTTCATGAAAAATGCTTATTTATGAGAATGCATTCATGTTATGCATTCTCCCTCATATTTTCCTATATCATTGCATATTATATCATTGTCTTTATATGTGCACATTGTATTGGATTTTCTTTCCATTCCATATATATGGTTCAATATACTGAAATCCAATTCATAATCATTTCATTAATTTTCATATTCTTTATTTTTCCATTTTATTTCCATAGGAATTTCATTTCATAATACCCAATACCTTTCATATAATCATTTTCTTTTCATTTGTTTATTTTCCACCTTCCTTATTTCTCCATGTCATGCTATGCCATATTTCATGATAAATGCAATGATGTTTATGACATAATAATCATATATATCATTATATCATTATTAATTATGTAATGCTATTACATTACCATACCATTGCCCTTTTGATCATTTAATGATCTAGGACTTCTAATTAAACTAGCACAAACTTGAAATATCCTTTCCCTTATTTAAATCCTTTGGTGGTATGTGAAGATTATCCACTGAATTACCTAATCATAATGTAATGTTCATCTTTAATTAATAACTGATATACCTAAACAATCATTCATTATTTCACATTGGTAATTCATATAACACTGTTCAAAACTCATTAATCATACTTATAAATATATTCCATTGTATTAATCAACCTCATATTAGTTTAATTCTCTTATCTTATTATAAAATCATTGAAGGAATCATATTACTATTCCATTTATCGAGATTAATTATCATATAATTTAAATCCAATTATAACATATTTAATATCTATTTAATATAATTATAATACTACTGGAAACTGTACTTATTAAACTTTTCATTAACATATCATAAAACTTCTTCATAACATCAGTTTGCTTATATAAACCATAATCCTATAACCATTTTATAAACTGTTTACTCAATACTTATTTAAATCAGCATTCTTGTATTTTAAACAATTAGTATTAATGCTTAATATTTCAATATATATATATATATTATAGATATTAAACATTTAATTTATTTAATTCCTTAATAAATCCTCATCACATAACCTTTTGTTATTTAGTCTAAACAGTAACATCTTATATGATTATGTTTATATTTTATTCCTGATTAATCACATAACTAATTTTAATTAAATAGTTATATTATAATATTTATTACTAGATAGCTATCATAATTTGTAATATTTTATCTTATTAAATTTTGTTTAGAATCTTGACTCATTTGTAAATCATTTGATCATCATTTTCTATCTGATTATCTTGCCCTTTTTATACTATTGTCAATTAATCACTGAATAGTTTATCAGTTCAAATTTTACTATCCATTCACTAAACTGTCCTCATCATAATAATGATCATTTAATATTATAACTTAATCAGATTCTAAATATTAATCATTCCTATATTCTACTAAGAATAGTTACTGTCAAATACAAAGTATTAAAGTAGTTAATATCATTAATTATTTAAACTTATTTAACTTCTCAATATTTTTTTCATAACTGAATTCTGTTACCTATCTTAATCCAATGATATCTTAAACTCTGTTATTACTGATTCATAATATTACTTATCTAAAAATTACTATCTTACTAATTATTCTCATACTTTAGAAACATTGTCATTAATACATTTAATAATTAATCAGTAACTTACTTAAATATTCTAATGTATTAAATATACTTAATCATGCATCCAGTTTGCATAGATATCAATCTGGTTATCATTTACATAGTTACTTTTCAACAACACATCATATATCCTTATCTTACTATTTCTCAAACAATGTAATCTTATAATTCAAAACATTTCCTAAATTTCATATTACAATATCAATTTCTTTACTGTCATCTTTCTTATACTATATACCTTAATATACTTATTATCCAATACTTAAACATAATCAATTATCTTACATTTCACCTTATAAACCGTATGTCTATATATATTTTGTACCCTACTGTTATCTTAAATTTTATCCACCAAATTGAATCATATTATATCATTCATTTATTAACTTATTAATCTTCTTAATAACACTTAATATACTTACTTTAATGATTATTTAAGTTCTTAGTATAAATCTCAAGTAATTTATCATTTCATTTTACTTCTCATTATATCCTCCAATTTAGTCAACATACTTTAATCTTAATCAAACCAATTTATACTATTTATTTATGACTTCATTAAACCTTCCAAATACATATAATATACTTATTTTAATACTCATTTAAGTCTTTAAAATCATTATAGTCTCATACTCTCAATTCTATATACATATCCTTTAAACACTTCCACTTATATCCAAATTTTGTAATATGCCATATACTTAAATTCATTTTATTATGAATCTTCCATTTTTATACTCCAATTCAAAGTTAAATACTTAAACTATACTTTAACTTAATCATCTTCCATAGTTTATATATTCCATATACTCAAAAATGGCAATTTAGCCTTAAATCATCAAATTTACTTAACTTATTACTTAACTTTTATCATGTTCTTAACTATTAACCTTCTCTTTTTATTAAATCACTTTAGATCATGTTTTAAACTTACCATTAATTAGCAATTAACCTCCAAATGTTTCAGCCAAGAAGGAAAACACAAGACACATACCCATACAACCACTAATCACTTTATTTCATACTTTTTACATCACTAACCACTTTAACCTTTAAATCATCAACAAAATCTACCAAAAAATATTCTACCAAACCATCAATCACATACAAAATACATAAATCTAATAGATCTACTACTCATTCATACTCACCAAGGCTCACCTTTAAGAAACCTAAAAGAAAAATGAACTTAAATGCGAGCTTCTCCTTGATCTAGCCTTAATCTTCATAACTCAACTTGTTTTCAACTTGTAAAGCTTGGATTCACTCTACCATACACATGCATGTACATCAAAGAAGCTAGATCAAATAGGAAATAAGGTTAGACATCAACATAGTTTTGGTTTCTTTAGAAAATTCATGGATTTCAACAATTTTCAACTTACTCTTGAAAAATTAAAGAAAATATGCTTCGGTCACTTCTTTAGGTGATGAAAAAGAGAATAATCTTTTGCCCAACTTGAATAATGCACAAAGAGCTTGCTTAAAACTAAGAAAAATAAGATCAAAAGATGAAAAATGAGATGAAATCTTTGGTTGCTTGAAGGAACACTTTGGCTTCTTGTATAAACATGAAGAAATGAAGATATCTTGACTGAAACTTGTTCTAAACGTATGGTCTTAGCAATATGTATGAAATTTTGAAGAGAAATGAAGGATTTAAAGAAGCTAGTTTCGGTTTCTCTTAAGATAAAATGAAGAAGTGCAAGAACAAAGAGAAAAAGTGAAGAAAAAAGAGAGGAATAAGTGTATAGGTTTAGTCACTTAGGTATAAGATAAGAAATGAGTGGTTTGTTTTATTAAAGAGAGGATTCTTAAGGGATAAGGTGATAAAACCTTAGGGCATACTCAAAATACACTTTATTATACTAAATTCAAACCTTTATACATACATATAGGAATTATAATTCCACTAATCAAATCCTTATCTTATGTATTTAATACTATACTTTATACTTTCATAACATAATTATACTTAAAATAATATCTCCCATCTTTTTCCACTATCTCCAAATACTAATATTTTATTTCTCTCTCCATCCATTAACATAACTTCCTAAACCACTACACAATTTCCTACACCACTAACACAATTACCAATCCAACTTCTAGTATAATATATTAACTTAAATCTCCATTAACAAATATTATTTTCAATTACATAATTATTTATTTATCTATTTACATACCATTAATTTATTTATGATATCACTCATACCATATTATGACATCATTAATAAAAACACTAATTATGTTTTTCTAACATTACATAATATCATATACTTTTATTAATTCATTAATAATACATAACTATTCATTTTCTAATACATTAGAATCATAATTATACTTATATGCATGCATTATGCTTACATCATCATTACTCAATTATGATATCATAAATATTTTTTTTCCAATTTTTATTTTACTATCTTTTCTATATTATTTAACTTATATTAAATCAATCATCTTAGACATAATTAATCATATCAAGTGTTCTTAATATCGAAATCATCAATTAATCATCATTCAGTGGGTTCGTTTAATGGTTTCATCAAAATTTTCATTTCAACTTCAAAGCATGAAACTCTTATCATATCATATAATTTCCATCATTGGTATAATTTCATATCAATATCACACTTATAATATATAAAATAAGATATATTAGTTAATTCATGGATGCAAAGTGGGTGCTTGATTTAGGATGTGACAGTTACATTAAATCAAGACTTGAACCCATACTGCTTACATAATGTAGTATAAAGAAACTTCCACTTGGTTATGATTACTTTATTCAAATTGTGATATTAGGTCAATGTTAGTCCCTTCAAAAAAATGAAGAAAAGTTTGATTATCTACTCATTTGATAGGTTTATGATAGCCATCATCATAGTACAGGTCTTTAAATGGTACCTCAAATCCCTAACTTTATTGTACTTGGGAATATTTAAGAGCTTAAACTTATAAGCAATCCCTTTATGGCTATAATAGAGAACTCATCAAAGTTCAGATTAAACCCCATGCATTTGATCTTTATAATGAACAACAATTATTCAATCTTTTATTCTAGTGTAGAAGTTTCAATCTTATAGACGTCATGCATCTAAATAAAATTTTCATAATTTGTATTTATGTCATAAAAATTAAGCACCTTCCCCTTATCCTTAATTAGAGCTGGTAAGGTGATGTAGTCCCCAAGGCTAAGGGCCTATATGATCAATTGTTATAAAAGAGCTTTGAAGTCAATAGTTAACAGCTTTTCAATTGACTTGTCAATCATGGCTTGCATAACCATAAGTGAAGTCATATCCAAGGTTGGATGAGCTTTCTCTAAAGGTGAAGTAGTAGTTTATAAGTCTGTTGTTTTTATGTACATGACAGATAGAGTTAGCATGGATGCATGAGTATGTATTTTCTTTCTAATGCATAAGATATGACATATAGGATGTATGCCTATGCTAAGAAATATCTTGCATTACGGCTACAATAGAAATTGGTTAGTGAAAATTACATGAAAAAAAAACATAAAAAGGTTAGTGAAAAAATAGCATACAACAATGCTCCCTTCTACCCTTATAGATCCATGAAGATTGGTCAATCTAAATTCTCCTAAGTGGGATACTAACCTAGAGTTATGTTGAGAACTTGAGGCATGAAACTCTCAACATGTGAAGCAAATAAAAATTTGATCATTTCTTGATCATATAAAGGATTAAGGTAAAAATTTGACACCATTTCAAAATAATCACATTGCTTTGAGAAGAGGATGCCTATTGGATAGGCATAAGGTTGTCTAACCCTTTTAAAATTATAACAAAATTTTAACTCTTTGTAAGGTAATACACATTTGGGACAATAATCCAAATTTAATCAAATCCATCGATATGATAAGACATTAATCCATATAGCAAGCGAGACAAGAGGTACTAATTTGGAATGTTACTCTAGTTAGCCATATAGACTTTAGTTCGGTAGACAAGTTAAGATCTCCCACCATAGTGTTAACAAACTTATCGAACCAAATGGAATCATCAATATGGAACTTATACCTCATATTTATCCAGTCAAGGAATCATCAATGGTCCACCATATTAGGTAGCAAGTGGTGAAGGTAAACTCATGTTCCTAAGGATTCAAATAGAGTCTAGAATACTAAATCACCCATAATAATTAGTTACGAAGGGATGAAAGTGTTGTATGATATGTAAATGGTGAATGTGTATACAATATAATTAACCAATTAATATGAGAAAAGTGATATGAAACTCTAAAGTTTTAATGCCATCACTCTTCACTGTAGGTCCCTAACGGAGTCGTTATTGTAAGTGAGGCGTTCCTTGCAACCTAGAGTGAGGTTTGTAATAGATGATACTAAGGGCCCTCTTGGAATTAAAAGTAGACTTCCTGACGGGCTCCCTCAAGGAATGATATGGATCTACATCAAGTCATAAAATGGATTTACCATCGGATGATTTTGGAAAATGGCTTAACTAATCCATACCATGAGTGATAGTTAAACCCTTCAGAGATGAGTTTGGGTGGTAAAAATTTATTCATTTTAGAGTTCTAATTGGAAATTTTATAATTCATTATCCTAAGTAGGTGTATCTTATTCATGGGCATGAATAAAATCACACAACATAGCATAATAGCAAATATAGCATAACAATAAAAATGATAAAGCATATTAGCAAATAATAATGGAAAATGGTCTGTAGAAAGGGAATAGAGAGATATAGCTTAATCGATATAAGAAAAAAGCATTAAGCAATGCTTCCTCCACTCCATTAAAAAAAAAGGAATAGTGGTCCCAGATAGCACAAGCCAAAAATGCATGAATAAAAATACAGAACAATAAAATGCAACCAATATTCTTAAGCAAAAATGTTGATGTATGGACTAAATTTGATTAATGCAAGCTATAGGCAATCATGAATCAAATATCAAAGTCCACTAAATATGATGAATTTCATTCATGATAAAATACAATTTACATGAGTTGGATCATAAAAATACCATAAAAATGAAAGGAAACTCCCAAAATCATTCTAGTAAGTCATTTGAACTTAATTTACTTCCCAATTTACTCTTAATCATCCATAATTACAATGGAAAATAAATTAAATGATATTAATTTAAAAATTAAGTTAAAAAATCAACTCTTAAGCAAAAACTATTAATAACTGATCATAAGAGGAAAATTGGAAAATTTCAAGATCCTTAAGCATCACTTGGAAATCAAACAACATCTAAATCCATCCTAATCATTTCAAGTGATAATTATCAATTAAAATTGGCATTTAATTGAAAAATGAACAAAATAAAAGGTAAAAATCCATGAAATAGATCATGAAAATTGAAGTGGTAGACTCCAACATCATTATGAATTAAATGGAGATTAATCAACAACCAAATCAAAGCTCAATCATGTCAATTGCAAATCAAATTAAATTAAAAATGGCATTTAACTTGAAAATTAATTTTGAAGCCAAAATTAATCAAATCACATCAAGTGTTTGATGAATTCAAATCATATAGACTACTATGAAGCCTTAAATGCTACTAAAATCTTTATTTGAATTAAAAAAATAAAGTAAGTTTCAATTGAAAAATATAGTTTTTGGCAAAATTGGGCATTACATGTGTTGCATGTAACATTAAATGTGTCACATGTAATCCTAAAATCTTGTATATATGCCATATATAAGTGTACATGAGTTACACATTAGATATCCAAAATGAAGAAAATAATGATTTTAAGCAAAATCATGAATGAGATCATGAAAATAACATAATTTATGACTGCCATAAATCATATGAAGCTATGGTAAAGTTTCAATAACTCACCAAAAATGAAGAGAGAAAAAGAAGGGTTTTCTTATAACTCACCAAAGAAAATCTCTTCAAAACCTTGATTATAGAAAAGAGTTAAGGTTTTAAGATCAATTAGTCTTTAATAACTTAATTAAGAGTTAATTACATGATTATTTAATTAAGTAATCAATTTATCAGAGTTTGGCCTATTTTATTAAATTCAGGATCATTTTTCCATAAATTTATAAGTGATATTTATAGAGGAAAGATAAAAGCTACCAAAAACATATTGACAATATGGGATTTCTGAATCCTAAAGGTAATATGTGTTGCACATTCAAGTATGTGCTATGCACATACCTAAAAAGACTAAACATGCATTATGTGTACCAGTATGTACTCTATAGATCAGAAAATCACCAAACATGCACTTGTCACTGTGGCCACATTGGGATGTGCACCCACGCTAGGAAGACTCTTTTTATGCTAAATGGTTAAGGAACATATGATATACATTACTTGAGTAAGGGAAATAGGTTGCTTAAATTCCACAATTCAATTGTAATGTGCTTTATACATTAACAAATCATGCAATGTGCTTTGGCTTCCATAAGCTAAAAGTATCATGCCCTGTATGCTATTAACACTTGTGGGATACTAAAACCTTGTATGCAACTCAGATTAGAAAATGGAGATCAGTACTAAGCTAAATTGAAGAAAGTTCAAGTATGCAATGTATTGGTGAAAATTCACAGTTAACAATAATATCTTATCCATATAACATAATCCATAATATCACCCATATGATCACTTATACTATCAATTCTATTGAAAACACCCTTGTGATAAAACCTCAATAAAATAAAAACTTCATCCATTTTGCAATTCAAGAATTATAAGATTATTTTAGTTCAATTTCATGAATTTCAAAAAGAAAATAAAATAACCTAAATAAAAGAAGTAAATAAATATTAACACTTTTACAAACTTAAGCATAACTTACAAGTTTGCATTTTTAAATTGAACTTTCCAATTATGATTTTCATATTGATGAAAATGAGAAAAAAAAACATGATGAAGTAATGAATAAATAAACATCATCATTAACCTTTAATTGAACTTTCAAACTAATTAGCTTTCTAATGTAAAAAGCTTTCACCAATAACTAACTATAATGATAATTTTTAGCAAACCTTATAAAGGTTTATGCTAACTTCATCTCAAGTAAATTTTATAAATGAAAAATCTTTCACTAACAATTAGCTTATGGTATCATGAAAAGCTTTTCTATGATAGTCATTTCATCTCAATAATTTTGTAAAGCAAAAGGTAATAAGAAATTAGAAATTTTAGAGAGAGGAGGGTATAATGTAGTCTAATAGATTTTACATTTCAATTAAACACATTATTTCATTTAGTTTATTAAATATTTTATTTAAAACTTTTAATTTATTTACTTTAACACATAATTATTTCATGTAATGTGCTTCATAAATACAATATGCATAGTTTGAAGCTTATGGATAAAATTATGTAAATTTTAGATGCTTAAGACTGGTTTTTACCCTTAATCATATAACATCTTTTCAGTGTAAAATATGTATTAAAAACATGATTTAAGGCTATTATGAGTTATGGTACATTCAGATTTATTAGTTAATAATAAATGAATTCTATTTATATAAATGATAAATAAAATTGAAATACTCATTTATTAGTGGTAGTTAAGAGGTCTCTTTCATTAATTGGATAAAAACAAAAAATAATCCTTAAAAAGGTATTTATACCTAAATATGACATTTCTATTTAAATTATTACGAAAACATGTAACTTAAATTAATATAACTAAATACTAGTTTATATTGCCCTCAAAATTAGGAGAAATATTAAGAATGATCACTTTGCATAAAAGTGTATGAAATTGAGATAGATGCATAACTCTTGTAAATAAATCAATAAATTGCTCCCTTGGAGAAACCTAAGTAGGAATAATGACTCCATTAATCATGTTTTTCATGAATGAAATGATTGTCCATTTCGATATGCTTCATTTACTAATGAAAAAGGGAATTTTTAAAAATATGAATAATATAAATGTCATTACAAAAACCTTCATAAAATTAAAATGGGAAAACCAAAATCTCATGATAGGGAAAGTAACAAAATAGCCTTATATGTGGCCAAAGTCATGGCATGATACTTAACCTTAGTGGAACTATGATAAATAATTTTCTACTTCTTGAACTTTTAACTAACAAGAGAATCATTGAGAATGCATGACACCTAAAAATAAACCCACGAGTTTCTTTGTAGCTAGAATAATCATTATCAATAAAGACTTTGAGTTGTAAAGATGAAGTAAGAAGAAAGATACCTAAACCCAAAAGACCTTTATGATATCATAAAACATGATAGTCAATAATTATATGACCTATATTAGGCTTATCCATGAATTGAGGAAAAGTAAGAACAACATAAGACATGTTAAGATAAGCTAAAGTTAATTACATCAACTTGTCATGATAAGAGCAGGATCATCAAAGGGATCACTATTATATATGTTGTAAGTGATGATTGACTTCAATAAGAAGAGAAATAAGCCTAGCACTAAGCACCCATCCTAAAGAAGAAGAAGATTAAGGGCATGCTTTCATTAATAAATAGAAATTCCAACAATCATATGAACAACTTTAATACCAATAAGGAATTTTAATACATTAAGATCTTTTATTTTGAAAGTTGAAGTAAGAATAGTGTCACACCCCAACCTGGTGTAACACACCTCCGTAAAATAGTTAATAATTTCTTAAATAAGGAAATCATTAATTATTCTACAAGGGATCTATTTTTTTATGGTTGCTATAGTAAGTTAATACAATAGTCATACATAAATATATTATCACATGTAACAAAGGTAATATCAATACACAATAATATACATCCATTTTATTTCAACATATGTTTTCAGTTTATCACACCATCATTCGTTATGTGATATGTATATTTAAATTTCACATGATAAGGTGATATCAATATTACACACATCATAAGTTCATAATATAAGTATTACTGGCACTAAGGTTAATATAATAAGTCATATATACAAAGACACTACGGAGTATGTTACATTGGTCTAAACTACTTTAAGAATGAGATTTCCTGAAATCATAATCTCCTCTGACTGAAGATCATTCAGCTTAAATTCTTTCCTGAAGGTCTTGATCCTACGTTCATCAAATGATAAATACTTAGTATAAAACTCAGTGGTGCAATAATAAGTAAATGACA
Organism: Dalechampia spathulata; assembly: GCA_948192965.1. Taxonomy (NCBI): domain Eukaryota; kingdom Viridiplantae; phylum Streptophyta; class Magnoliopsida; order Malpighiales; family Euphorbiaceae; genus Dalechampia; species Dalechampia spathulata. Next base: position 25,848 of record CANYBF011791741.1, on the reverse strand, counting down.
TGAGTATATATCAGAAATAACATTTTGAAGTCAAATCACAGTAATCAATATACAACTGTATCATATAATGCCATTTTGTATCACTCGTTAGCTATTATAATCAATGCATAAGGCATACGGTAGTATTAATAAGTTACTATTCATCAAGTACTATTCATAAATTACTATTCATTAATAACTTCCATATTTGCAATATGTATAAATGATAATGTATATTTGTGAGAATGCATTCATGATTAGCACTCTCCCTCTGATTTTTCTGAAACATTTCATTTCATTTATGTATGATTGTGCACAATCTTGTACTGGGTCCATTTCTCTATATACCGATATTGTATCATTCTCTGGTTTCCGTAGGAATATAATATTTCTCTATGATTCCATGATAGGAACCTATACTGTATGAGTCCATAAAGGAAATCGATAATAACTGTATGACCCAGTACGCTATTAATAAACATTGCTCTATATATCATTTTCCTTTCCCCTTATATCCTATGTATGATATGTCATGAATATATCTATATGTATGGATAATTCATGACATGATGCATAAATGATGCTTTAATGATCATATGCAACAATGATCATATGTTACCATTCGTGATATAAACTCATTATGTTAATAATATAAGCGTATGAGTTAGAAATCAATATTCAAGACCCTATATAAGGTCATGAAGTGAATAGCACAAACCTACTATCACTTTGCCCTTATCGATACCTAAAGGGGAAGTATGCACTTCGTAAGTTGAACCTGTAACATTTCCATTTTACAATCATTTAGTAAAGTTATTCATATATTGTACTTGACTTATTTTCATTTAAGAATCCATAATCATTCAAGTACCATTCCATTCCATAGTATTCCATATTTTACAATCAAAGGATAAATGTTTACATAAGTCATAAATATGTATTAATAATAAATATATCTTATGAAGTCTTAGTATAACACAAATACATAAGTGGTATTAATTTTATTCTCTACTTTTTAAGTGTATATCATTAAGTATACAAATAACTTATAATGTTTAATTAAGCATAATATTAAGTTTAAATACCTTGAACAATTTATCCTTAAATAGTCAAACTACTATTCATTTGATCGAGGGTACTATTCATAGATTACTATTCATTTGATCGAGGGTACTATTCATGAGTTACTATTCATTTGGTACGAGTTACTGTTCATTTAGTCATTTTTACCTATATTGGATTTGTAATTGTATGTACATAACCATTCATTTAAGAATTCAAAATAAAATTGCATAAGGAGTTACTTGATGTTAAAACAAGCATGTCTTTCAAGTTCATTCATAGGCTGCCTCATAGAATAGTTCTCTTTATACAAGCATTTTGACTATGTAAATGGCCTCCAAATTGAGTAATTCTTGAACCATTAGAAACTAGACTCAAATATCTGTCCAAATATATACTATATGCTTAAAAATTCAATCATTAAAGTCTCTAAACATTAAATGACCGAATGCCTCTAAATCCTGCCTAAAAGTCACCCGAAATGAGCATATTTAGAGTACCAAAATGACATGATGTTTTTGACCTAGTAAATGAATTTATAAATTTTTAAACTTGGTGGAATTGGAAACTAGATTCAAAGATATTTCTAATGGTGTATTACACAAAATTGTTAAATAACATTAAGGTAGTCAAAATGCAAATATCGTAAACCCCTAACTTTACCGTTAAAGTTTGTTTCTAGCAAGCACATGCATATATCATGCATACCTCTTCCTTTAAGCATCCAAATTACTTCAAAATCTTACCCAACTAAATAAACACATACTTAAACATGTTATACATACTTCTAAGTCAAATTTATCAGCCAATGTGCATTTAAATCCAACTTAAGGCAACATTACACAACCGTACACACATACTGCGCTTATTGCACTCATTTATGCATATAACTTGTAAAGTTATTTCAATTGCATTCAAACTTTATTTTTATCATTCTATCATCATAATTCATCATATTTATATATATTTTAATGAGTTATGCATTAAAATGAAATTATAGAGGTCATTTCCTAAGAGGTGAAAATTTGGGCAGCAACTTTTGCCCATGCACTATCTTACTTCCTCTTCATTTTTCATGCATTTTTATTATTCTTCTTCATAATTTGTCACATCTAGCATACATACACATCTCATACAACATCTCAAGAGTCATTTTCATGCAAGTCACCTAGGGTTTACATACACGTACATTCCATAAACAAAACTTCATCAAAATATATCTAATATATTAAATTAAGTATACTTTCCATCTTTCCTTCATCAATTTAAGCAAAATCCATACATAAACTTCATCTTCAATTTCCAACAGAATTTTTCCAGCAATAAGAACTCAAATTCCAATCACTAATAACAATAAATAAGAATATATACAAGAAGATTAAGGTAAAAACAATATTAAAAACATAAAATTCATAAGTTTGTTTACCTTAAGATTGTATAAAATTTAATTGAAAAGAAGAAGAAGGAGTTTGTAATGGAAGAAAGGAAAAGGGTTATATCATTACATTTTTCCCCTTCTGCAGTACCTATTTATTATTATTATTATTATTATTATTATTATTATTATTATTATTATTATTATTATTATTATTATTTTATTTACAAGTCAAGGAAGGGTCCAATCGCATGGTGACACTTGTCACCATCCTATTGGTTCCTTCCTTAATTTTATTTCTTTTTCATTTTCTTTAATATTTTTTTAAATTATTATATCATAAATCTCATACATACATAATATATATCATATATCCAACATACATTATTTTATTTTCCAAAAATACCCTCTCTTTATAAGTAAAATTACCAAAATACCCTTAAGTTCAACTTAACTTATTTTTCATTCTAACTTCATTTATACTTTCTAATATATAGTCTAACATATACTTTCTCATCATGTAATAATTATATTATGCATAAACATCATTTTTAACTTATAAATTGCATTTTTAAGTACCTTTAAAGCGTTTACCAAAAACATATTAACGAGACATCCTAGGCACGTTTCCACTTTATTTCATGACTATCCTTTCAAATTTCCATGTCTAATGGAATTTCCTTTATTCATAAATTATTCATAAGCATTTATAACATAGCATGACATTTACCAATCATAACTCAATTATGCATTTCATGCATCACTCGTTCAATCATTCTAAGTTATACATAAAATGCAAACACGTAAGGATGCTATAAATGTGGATGTGACAGTTATTATGCAACCACCAAAGCCATGCTCCTTCGACCTACAGTTTTCCATTAATTAAAACATAATATTCTCTCTTTTCTTTCATTTTCCCCTCTATGACTGAATGGTATTCTCTTCTTTTCCATCTTTATCTTATCTTTTCCATTTTCTTACCTCTTCTTCATCTTCAACCTTAAGAAAAACCAAAAATCAACATCCTTTTCTCCATCTTTTTACATACACACATTCATTATTTTACATTTATTTAATTTTACCAAACTGACTTATTTGACTGTCAGAGTTCTTCATTTAAATAGTTACACGATAACTTATAATGATAGAAGTCCGTAAAAATACTTTAAGCATTTACCAACAAAATGCTAATATGTCCAGCCGCTCTACTGAGGTTCCGTTTCTGCAACCTTGCTTGATCCTACGTTTATCAATTGACAAACGCTGAGAATAAACTCAATGGTGCTAGTTAAAAATTTAAAACATTTGCATGTCATGATGATGCCAAGAAATTATTATGTCTAATATACCAATAACAAATTTATTATGTCTTCATATTAAGTCATAAAAATATATAATATTTAACACGACGATTATCATTTTTCAAACAGAATTATTATTTAAGTACAATTGTGTTATTTCATCATATAATAAAGTTCAATCATACTATATCATATGACATGAATTATGAATAATGCGTGTATGAGAATGCATTTATGCTATGCATTCTCCCTCTTATTCCTCATTTATCATTTTCATTAATGCGCATTTACTGGGTCTTCCATTATTCTATATTTTATTTCGGAACATATGAGCTCATTTAAATTCAATCTCATTCCATTTATCTCGTGATAAAATATTCTTTGATTCCCGTAGGAATTCATATCATATTTCCCAGTATGATCATTTAACCTTGTCTCATATCACGTCATAATTATTTTCTCCTTGTGTCACCATATGTCATGTAATGATAAGTGCTTATGTTCATGATAAATTTAAAATGCATATTTAAATATTATTATAATGCTATTGCATTACTCAACTTTCATCCCTTTGATCATTTAATGATCGAGGACTTTATATAATCTAGCACAAACCTGATATGTCTTTCTCTTTGTTAAAATCGTTTGGTGATTCGTAAATATTTTCCACTAATTGACCTATTCCATAACCAATATTAATTTTTTATTAGCATTTTAGTTTATTATATTAATATTTATTTTACTTCTATTTCTAACATAAATCATAACCACTATAAAAAATTTAAAACATAACTTATTTAATTCGTAAATCATTTTTAATAATCATTTATTAATCCCCAAATCACCTTTATTTTCATTTTCCAGCATTACTAATATATTAGTTTTAATAGGTATTTAAATTTGATCACTACTCCAAAATTAGTAGTACCCAAATTTATAATTTAAAAAAAACTTGTATTTAATTATTAATATCCCCTCCTTTTCTTTTTTCTATTCTTCCTTCTAATTATTAAAGAAATTTATATTCCAGAAACATTATCATTATAATTCTCATTTAAGTCTTGTAACTTGAAAAACAATCATATTCTAACATAAAACTATTTGAATTTTATTCTTCTAACAAAACTTTATATATATTCTACTATAAGCTTTATTTATGCTGAAAATTCAATAATAATATTTTATAAATGTATAATCTCAAATTAGTTAAATTTCATTATTTAATTGCTAAACAAAAACAAACCATTTTAGTATCATAATTAATATGAATTAATTCCAAATCCCTTGAATACTCAGTGCATAAATTATATGTTTCAAACCTAAAACCATCAAATTAAAATAGTAAAACAATTTCTTCCTTAAATAGTTTAAATCAGTATTTTAAAATTATAATGTTCATAAAAATCGTAGTTCATATAAATCATTATTAAACTAGTTTCATTTTAACTTAAATTTTGTTTAAAAAAAAAACCAAACCACAACTTTAAATCCAAAATATTATATGCCTTGTCACATATACTATTCTTAGATAGATATATGTATCTATTAATTATGAACCCAAAACTATAAATAAAATCAATTTTGTTTTTTTTTCACTCATTTCATATAAATATCTATATATATATATATATGATTCTTAATTATTGATCCTTCATCTTATAACAGATTTCTTTACTTAATCCAAAATACAACATAAAATGGGATGAAAATAATTTCAAATTCAAATCATCATTTTCTATAATTTCTTTAACCCTTTATTTAAACACAATGTATTAACATAGCCATTTTGCAATCAAATGTAGATAATCTGTTAGCCTTATACTTTATATATATACATTAGGAATATTGGAAATATCAAACTCAAAAATATTCCAAATAACATAAATGTTTTAAAATTTTAAATTAAAAAAAATCAATAACAACCTTTAACTCTCATACCATTTTATGTCATTTATATATATATATTTTTTTAAAAAATAAACCCGTAAATAAACTTCAAACTCAAAAACGTCTCATTTAGCTCTTAACCTTCCTGTTACTTAAACATATAATTGAGTAATAAAACCATAACACCCATTACGCATTCAACATATCATTTAACCATACTTTTTATTATAAGAATCATCTGCCAAAACCAAGCTATATTCAAATCAACAACTTCATGCAATTATGCTTACTATAATTCGACTAACAAAGAAATAAACACCAACCAAGCACCCAACACAAAACAACGAACATGTCATTCCATAATTTATACAACACCAAAACATCTAACCATCCAAACCTTCATAAAACAAACCAATACCACAAAAACATTCGGTCAAGAAGCATTCGGCTCATCAAATGCATGAATATAAATAACTCTAACACTAACAAATCTCACCTTAAGCTCAATCAAAGAAAACTCAACTACCAGAATATGTTTTTCCTCCATGTAAATTAATGCCACCTATGCGCACCATCACCCACCGTGAGATGAAACTTCCTAAACAAACTTATTCATGTTTGATTCACAAAGCTAGATGGACAAAGAATGAAGATTAGAGGACGCTCATATTGAGGCTTTTTAAGGAAGAACGAAACTAAAAGAGAAATCTAACTTACTTTAACAATCCTGCTTCGGTTCCTTCTTTGGAATAAAAGATAGGATTTGGCCAGACCAAAGAACATAACACTTCTTACATGAAACTCAAAAGAATTCACCCAAAAGAAGAAAATCAAGATGGAAATTTTCGCACAATACCAGCAACCCTATTTCGGCCCCTTTTGAAACAAGAAAAATAACGATTAACATATAGCTTGAAACAAACCCAAACTTGTACATTTTTGTGGAGATTATGAACTCAAACACAAAGATGAAATAAGAATAAAGAAGGGATCGACGACTTTAAAGAAAAATAAAGATAAGAATCAAAGATAAAATAAAAACTAAGAAAGAAACAATTGAGATTGTGTGGAGGAAAATTTCGATCAAAAGATAAGAAAGGGATGGGTTTGAAGAGAGGAGGGGGCGGCTGCTGCTGAAAGATAAGTAGGGCAGGTTATGTTTAATGAACAACCCCAAATAATTCATGTAAAGACCATAATACCCTTCCTTATGTCATCATATTCTTAAATAAACTTTGTTTTACTCTCTTAAATCATATAATCTATTTCCACGCCCTTTTACACACCACTTCTTATTTATTATATTATTTTTTTTGTAACAAATAATCTCATCGAATTGATTCTAATTAGTTATTACCCTTAAATTTCCTATTTTGAATAAAATACTAATAAAATAATTATAGTTAAACTACCTATAACTTATATAAATTCTAAAATTTTCTAAAGAAATAGTTATAATTAACTTACACATCTAACTTCCTTAATATCTCATCAGTTGGTCGCTTAAATAATTACGACCAAATTTTTGACGTCTAAAAATAAATTTTAATCTAAAATTTTTAAAATTTACATATATTTAGATTAAGTTAACACAAATACAATGGTCAAAACCATTCAGTCAAATTCACTGTATATAACTTAGAATCTAAGTTTCAATGCCGGTTAACATCCATTTTAGTAGTTTGCGTCAAAAATTCCAATATCCTCCTTTAAGCTTTAAACTCAATTTTTATCATCACCTTATCACTATAATCATAATTTCATATCATTTTCACAACAATAACATAGAAAACACAACATCATAATAATTTATAAATGCACAATAAACCCCTAAATACAGGATGTGACATTTGTGGCCGAAACCATTAAATTCATGAGACTTTATGCAAAAACTACAACCTCTTGATATGTATATCATTTTTCCCTTGGCTAATCTTTCATTTGGTGAACATGTATGTGTGTAGAATTGAAAAATCAAGCTTGGTGAGCTTAGAACAAGTCAAGAGGTAGAGATCCTTGTAGATCGGGTGTTAAAGCAAGTTTTTAGTTTGGTTTTACTTTTATTGCTTAAGGTGAGTTGGTTTAGTGTTAGAACAAAGAGATCTATGTGTTTTTATGATTAATGATATGTTGGCCGAATGTTTTGTGTATATATTATGTTATGGCCAAATGATTCTTAGGTAGATTAGTAGTTTTTAGCTTTTGGTTTGAAGTTTTAGATGATTAGCGATGTCAAAGTGAAAGAAAATAATGGATTCTGATGTGTGTGTGTATTGTGTTATGTTCTTCTTTGCTTAGCTGAATCATTAATAAGGAAAAACAATCAAAATGGTAAGATAAAAGGCTTAATTAAAGGATTTTGGTAAGATTCATAAGAAATTACTTAAGAAAAGGAAAATTAACTTAAGTTTCATAATGATTTAAGATTGATTGATGAGGTTGCTTATGATTTTTGAGTTAAATGACTAAAGGATAAGGTAAATGATTTCTATGATTGATGATTTAATTCTATGGCTTAAAATTAATGAGGAAATTGAAGTATTTTAATGTATACAAGATAAGGCATATGACATGATTAATAATTTTGGTCTTAAGATGTAATTTTCAAATGGTAAATGGATGGAATTGGAAGTATGTGGCCATATTAATGTCAAGAACTTAAATGATTAATAATTTAAGTAAGTTAAGTGTTATTAGAAGCTTAAAGAAGTGATTAATTGATGGTATGAGATAATTTTATGTAAGATTTAAGTATGATGATTAAATGGAAGATAAAAGTAAGGTATGTTGAAACTTACGACAAATTTATGTTATGGACTAAAAAGGAGCTATAAATTAAGTAAGATAAAGGTTATAAGAATTTTATTGAAATAATTTATGAATATTATAAAGTGGATTGAATAGATATGACTTTTATTGATTGAAAAAAGTATATGGTGAGATAGTATATGGTTTAATGATGACCACATAATAAGATTGAATTGGATATTAAAATAAGTATGATAAGTATTCATTATAAGTTTAATGAGTCGCTTTGATAATGGAATATAAAGAATTATATGGATATTTAAATTAGTGGACCAAAATGAAGTTGAAAAGGGATAATGGTATATATAATGGCATATGGTTTATTAAATAGTGGTGATTAAGTGAAGTTTAAGGATATGCTATATGCAGTTATATAAATGAAACTAGATGTTGAGATAATAATGTTAAGGATATATTACGTTCAACTAAGTTTATTGATTGGCAATTAAATGATTAAATGATGGTGATATATTAAAGGCATAAAATAAGAAGTTATATTATGATATTTAAGTGTTATACAATTGAGTTAGGATACTGAACAAGTATTAACAAATGTTAATGAATTATACTTAAGGGCAACAGAAGTTTATGAAAAGTATTTTATTAAGAAGCTATTAAGTTATATGTTTAAGATATAAATAAATGATCAGTATATGATGTTAATAAGGAATAAGATAAGAACATAGAATATATAGGAGATATGGATTGATTAATGTGATGTTAATGAAAGAGTCTTCTTATATATGATGGAAAGTTTAACAGTTATGAATAGTGATACAATGGTGAATATTAATATGATTTCTTAAGAAATACTTTGATACAGAAAGTGGATTAAAGTGTTATATGATTAATTGATTGTTATACAGTGGTATATGATATCAAATGTGAATGATAAATAATTAATAATGGAATTAAAGTTGTTAAGTAAAGATGAATATTGAATTTTTGTTTTATGTGGTTTAGAGGGAAATTCAACGCATACTACTGGAATTTAAATAAGGAATGGAATTCACAAGTTTGTACTATTTTAACTGACTTCTTAATAATTGGATCAGCAGGTAAGTTATTAACTTACTTTGATTTTTGACATGTATTTACATGTTTTATTTTATAATTTTTACTACATAAGCATGAATGATAATAGCTAAAAATGAAACTAAAATCCATAAGGTGTATTTTTTAAAAATATATGATAATACATATCATGGCATTCACATTTATTAATTATGATGATATGATATTATGTGATGATATTGACTTTGAAAATGATGGTGATGACACAAATTATAAATGTGAATAATTAATGATACTGAAATGAAAATCACTAATAATGGTAAAGATGATTATTAATAATTATAGCATATGATATAATGATGGTATATATGTTGATGCAATATGATTAATTTAAGTAATGATTACTTTGCTATTATTATAACATGGAGTTTATAAGTTAGTGAAATTGATTTAACGATGAGGTTCTTTTTCATTATGATAGTATCATATCATGATTATGATTGATGGTTGATAGTTATAGAACAAATATGAAAAGATGAAAATGATATAATATGGTATATTGATTTAGCAAAAAAGGTTAATATATACAAAATTATAAATATAGTGATAGGATAAATTTGATAAAAGGAATTGATCATTTTATTATATGATGATATTAAAGTTATGAGAAGGATTATGCATGGTAATTTATTCTGATGCAGATATTTAGAACATGATATCAAAGCGTATTGATTATATGCCATGAATTATATAAGTAAGGAGGTATAATTACATGATATAAGATGAAATTATAAGATGACAAAAGTAAGGAATGAAATAATTCTAAAAGTACGATAAGTATTAGTTTATGAGTTTTAATATCATAAAGGTATGAGAGATTGGTATGTAATCACAAGATAGTAAGGTACGAGTTACTATACCTATAGTTTAGAATATTATGATCTATTGTTTTATGATGTATCATGGTTGGTAGTGATAATTAATTATGAATGATGGTTGATAAATTTTAATATTTTGGTCTATTAATTGAGGTTAATAAGCAATATTTTAATATACATGCATTATGAAAATGATTTTCATCATGTTAATATCAATGAACGTTTGAAAGGGATGCTATATGAAATGGATGACATATGAAATAAATGATATATGAAATGGATGATGCAATAAAATGGATGATGTTTGATACATTATCATGGTGCTTATATATGTTCATCATAGCATCATTACATAAAACATACTTATTATGTCATGAAATATCAATCGACATATTCATAATCATAACATGGCATGGAGAAATAAGGAAGGAGGAAAATGAGCGAAAGTAAGGAAATGATAAATGTTAGGTCCCAATCAAAAGCTTCGAGAAATTGATGGAGAAATAAGAAGTTTGTATTTATTTTTTTTCCGTTTCTGCTGCTGTCAATGACATCTTCTTAAATAAGAATGGAAACAACAACTTTGCCTATTCTCATGGCCCATAATCGGTAAAATGAGATTTATTTGCTTTGACTCTAACTAAAATTGATTTAGTAATTTACACACTAAGAATAAAATATAAAATAAAATAATTTGCAGCAGAAAATAAACAGCAGCACCCTTATTAGTCCAAGAACTTCCTGTTTTTCACAATGACTCTTGTTGACCGACGAATTGGCTTATCAGGTTAAGTTTAATGCATATTGGTACTTTTATGCTAATTTTAACATTCCTCACACAAATGTTTTAATCTTATTAATGTAAAGGGAATGCATATTCATAAACTTAGTCATAAGTAATACAAATTTCAAATATAAAGTATTGGTTTTTCAACTAACATCTCACGTAATATAGAAATTTAGGTGTGGTGCAACACCCACAGTACTAATCATCTGTGGCAAATCATGCTCTAGGGATCTCTTCTAGCACAATCCTACAACGAGGCCAGGTCCTCTCCATGTGCTCCAAGAAGCAAGACAACAGTCACCCTCCCTTGAATTCTAGCAACAATCAAGGGATAATCTATCTATGACCATAATGATGATAAACCCTAGTTGGGATATAATGAGTGCAGCCTTTGAACCCTAACAGCGGAATGCAATCTATATACATCCTCACCATCATATATTGGATATGTCATTAAGGACAGGTCCACCTAACCTCACTCTCAAGGATAGCCCTCATCCATTCTATCTAGCCATCAAATATCAGCATTTTCACCTCGTCAAAGCTGTAGCCTATCCTCATGTAACTATGAGCTGCATATCTCTATGGGTCACCTGTCAATAGTACCAGGATCCCCAGCTTCTTCTGATGAAGCCAAATCTATAAAAATATAAAATACAAATAAAAACTCGCTAAGTTAAAAACCTTACAAAATGCTGCTTAGACAAAAAAAATTAGAGCGACCCGCTGAACTAAAAACCCAAGGGGCTAGTTCAAATAAAATTCCGGTTTAAAGCAAAATTAGATAACCCGATGAGTCAAAACCTCACAAAAGGTGACTTATGCAAAAGTTAGGGCAAAATACAACTGTTCTAAGTTAAAAACTTGTAAAGGTGACTTAGAATTCAAACATGTAGCAAAAGTAAACTACCAATGAGGTGTCTAGACTAACCCCGTCTCACTCCATCTAGCCCAAGGATCATCTTTACCATGATTATTGGAAAAGATGTCCATCCCTACTCCATCTAGTCTATCATTGGATCAATCATCAAATCCTTGTATCTGAACGGGTCAACAAACAGGAATTGTGCCAATAATTCAAACCCAGCTACCCTAACCTATGAAATGGTAATCATCAACTTCTGTCTGCACACTATAGTAAGGATTATGTCAAACACCCTGATCAGATAGGGAATCACCTGCCCAGAAGGCATTGGCATCATTAGCGTTACCGTCATGTTACATGAAACTCCAAGGATGATGGTAAACTCCTCATACGTCAGACATAGCTCCACATGTCTAAATCAGAAGACATGGGCTATTAGGTCCAAGAACTACATGACATCATGTAGGAAAGCAAAATTGATGGAGATGTGTTGGAACATCTTCAAGTAATGGAATCCAAACTCACTCAATCGACTCCACTCAATATCATCCCACTATCGAGGAATGAAACACAAATATTAAATGAATTCAAAGGTAATAATTCAATTAGTAATTAATTGAAAATATCTATTAAAGAACATGTAAGATCTACAATAAATAATTGATAAAAAATTAAAAGAGGAATATAAAGCACTAATACACAAAAGATCAAAGTTAAAAAGTAAAATCATGCAATTTTTAAAATATATTACATAAACAATAAATACTTCTAAAACATATCACGTAAGCATATATATATATCAATTACATACGAGTAAATCATGGATTAATTGCTAATCCATATAAGCCTTAAATCCGTTAGATTATTGTCAAATGCACCCCATGCAAGATAAGAAAGAATCATGTGCACTTATGACCAAAACATTCCCATTAATGCACCAAATGATATTCGACCAATCAGGGAATTCTACTCGAATTTCCAACAGTAAATTACACAAAACAACAGACGGACAAAACGCATAAAAACAGGTGATCAATGAGCAAATCACACAAGATTCCAAGAACCCATTCTTAGCGCCAAATCAATTCAAACCAATTTTGATTTAAATTCTTTAACCGCCAAATCATGTATTAATTCAAACCAAACATCCATGCAAGGTTCAAAATTTTGCTTTCCAAGAAACATGAATTTTGTCCTTCCAATTCAAATTGATTTAGTGCCATTTTAACATTTTATTCACCATTAAAACAGTTAGCGAAGAACACTAATGATTTCTTTTCGAAATTATATAATTATTATACTCATTTTGAAGAAACAGGAATGGAATTGTAAATTGAATGATGAACTCAATTCCATTTACATTTGAAGTTGGGACAAGATATAGTTCATAGAATATGAGAGCATGACTTAAGGTGGTGATGGTGAGGGGGGTTGATATCCTTGTGGGAGACATTCAAAATGCCCGATTGCTCATTAACCTTGTCCATAAGAAGCTTGAGTAGTGGGACATTGGAGAGGGTTTTGCACGAGCCCACCATTATCAACTTTTTCTGCAATAAACATAATAATTTATTATAATATAAATTGCAAGAATCCCGCCAAAACAAGAACTGCGATTACCTTAGCTCGTGTAAGCGCCACATTAATCCTGTGCCAGTCTCCAAGTAGTGAGGAATTGCAATTAATAGGCTTTTTACTGGACCTGACAAAGGACACTAATATGCAGTCCTTGTCTCTTCCCTGGACCAACATCAACATGACAGATAGGTCTCAGTTTTTACTTCCAAACAAACAAAATATGCCTGTGGCGGTGGCACTTTACGAGACAAGAATCCCATTTGATAAGCACAAGCATTTCTTTAAGAGGAAAGCCATAAAGAATTCAGTCAAATTCGTCCTGTAACAATCAACTCACCTGGTATTTGTCAATGGTATGTATTTCAACGGATATTGAGGTAACAGCACCGCGGATGAGATTTGCCTGCGAATTATACGGGGTAATTATGCCGATATCATCACTTTCGATTCCGCCATTAAGCAATTCCGTTGTAATCTGTATCCAAATCAGGAGAAGAAAATTCCTATATTTACTTAATTAATTGAACAAATACAAGACAAGCGGGAAAAAAATATAATTTCTACAGGGATGACAAGTATCATTTGGGAGTCAGGACACACACCTTAGAAATTATGTAAGCTTCCGTTGGATTATTCACAGCCTTTGAATCTTTTGCCTCAAAAGCAGGCAACATATCTAGGTTCATTTTACCAAAAAGATAGTGAAGAAATAAGAAACGGAACCATATAAAAGGTAAAAGAAAAGCTAAAGACAAAACCTTGTCACTGACCTGTGTTTATAAAGACAACTGATCTACTTGGATCCAAAACCTACAAACATAAGTAGAAGAGACCAGAACTTAGAAAATTCACTTTAAGATAGTGTTTGGTTCAAATGAAATTCATAACTTTTTGTGGAATTCATTTCAAATCTCAAGCATGTGTTTTCTCTAAATGAATTTCAAAATTTTCATACTAAAATAAAATAATCTGTTAGAATTTATTTAGTAAATGAATATTCATTTGCAAATGAAATGAATTTCGCAACAGAATTGTTCCAAACAAAGTCTATACTAAACTTTGTGCACATTTGAGCACAAACACATATAACAAAATATAATAAGTGAAATGACGATGCTTAAGAGGGAGTGCAAGACAGGAATAAGCACGAATCTGTAGTAAACTACTTTCAAAGTTTGGATTTGTCATTCAAGTGAAAAAAAATAAGAGTTATTTCTAACTAGAATGACAACATGATAAAAATCAGATTTATTCTAAAAGGACAGACATGACGTGAGTCCTAATTTCTAACTTCATTTGAACTTTAATTCCTTTGATTTAAAATGCAAGCTAGTTATCAAACCACAAGTTTGTTAGGGGACCTATGCAGTGCAAAAGGATTTATTTTTACACTTGAAATGCAAAAGCTTTGTCATTTCAAAGGGCAGAAACTGAATTTTCATGTTTCAAGATTCTTGCTCTGGTCATAATAATATTTGCCAACTACATCGTAGCCTGTAACTGTAAAGCACTACTAGATTTGGTAAACAATACTTACCTCCTTTAACCATGATGAACAAGATTTAGTATTCAAAATATCAAGTTTGGCATTAGCTATCTCTGAGGACCCACAACGCAATCTATCACCATAAATCAATGCATTTGACAGCTCCATAATGCCTTGAGACATACGATACTACAGTCACAGAACATGGAAAAGTGAACAATCAAAGGTGCATTAAAAGAAAGGAAACTAAACACTTCGCTTGATTATCATAAGATCATGCATTATATCAAAATACCATATATATCCTTGTATTTATAATGTTGAATTTTAATATCCTCATCATTTTTTTCTGGTAAATAAAATTTCCCTCCGTTTTTCTGGGGTTATTCTAAGGTCAGTCAGTGATATGGATGTCAGAATTTGCATTTTAATTCAATCTAATACTTAAATTTGTTACTGAATGTGCAATTTGACCAAAACTTAATATGTCAGCAAAATTAGATCAAGTTTTTTTCAAGTCAATAATAATCAAGAAATAAACTTTTTAGTTCAGTTACCTTCCTACCGCATAAAATTTAATGAAAAATAATTTGCACTAGATTTCAGAAACTCATGAAATTTTATTTTACTATCCAAAAAATATAAAAACTAACTATTACAATTTTTTCATTGATTGATTAATCATAAGATATAATGAGAGGGATGTTAAATTAGAGTTAAAGACCTATGAATCTATTAGAGTTTTTCCCCATAACTCACGGATGGTATATAATAAACTCTAAATTCTATTCTCGAGGAACCTGGCTTTGTAAAGCTGATATAGCTTGAGGATGTGCTTCAGAAAGCCTGCAAAACAAACTGATTCCCATTCCATTTTCTCGAGCCTCTGTACTCTAAAAATAAAATAGCATAAAAGATTCCATCAGATAAATAGTATACATGAAAATTAACCAATTGGATTTTGATCCAAGTGGACATCATACCTGGACAAGTGGAGGCAGTTGATAGTGATCACCAACAAGAACAAACTTTGAAGCAAACATCAAAGGTCCAAGGGATATCTGATTGAGATAAATGTCCAAGTGTTACCCACGTAAAGCATGCATAATCCCCTTGTTTAGGGGAGACTACCTTTAATCCCCTTGTTATGATAAAAAAAAAAAAAAAGAAATAAAAAAATTCATATCGATCAAACTACAATAATATTTTCTTTAGCCAATTGTGACCAAAAACCATCTATTTCACTTAGTAGGCTGGGAATGCCCAACTTATCGATTTATCGAGTAAAACAGTGAGAATGTCATTGAATTTGCATCAAATGGTTGAGATTTGTCTCAAAAAATTCTGTCAAAACTTACTGGTTGTTTCCTTTTCATTTTGTGGATTGCAGTTCTCCTATTTCTGTCTAAAAAGGACACTAAACTTTGCCGCTTCTCAAAATTTATAAAACCTTGAACCTCAAACAATAAAGGAAAAACACTTACGGGGAGAGTGATCTGTCCAGCTTCATCCATAATGCATATGTCAAATTTCTTATTTGCAAGCAAGGGGCTCATAACTCCCAAACAAGTTACTGCAACAACTTTAGCTTGGTCCATCCTTAGTTTAATTTCTTCTACATTCTGTACATTCATTGCTGTGAATGAATCTCTGGTTATAAGTGGAGGAAAAACAAAATGATTTCCTTGAAGTGCAAACAGCTAGCAACTTTATCTTACTTGAAAAGCAATGGGCTCTAACTTCATCATGAACAGCTTCATCTCTTCCAATACGAATAAAGTCAATAGCCTGAAATTTCAGTTATATACAATCGCAACAGAGATTGAGCTGCCAAGAATAAAAGTGCTACCAACAGAAGTGAAGAATCAATTAAATTACAAAAGATGACCTGAGCTTTTAATTTGATTAGTAAATTATCGACAGCTGAGTTTGTGTAGGATGCAAGCAAGATAGATAAGCCCCTCATCAACAGGGCCTGAATAGCATAAACCATAGTAGATGTCTTGCCTGTTCCAGGCATTCCTAATATTAGTGCATAATCCTTCGCTGCAAGTATCTGAAAAAGGAAATGGTGAATTCAATTTCAGCTATGAATTAAGACAACTTAGCATTAAGAATTTAATAACACAATGAAGCAAACATGGAAAAGACTGGAATACCTTGACAATTGCTCGCCGCTGATCACCATTTAAATTCTTCACTGACCAGATATAAGAAATTGCTGGATCTTGGCTCAAAATAGACCCACTATCGAATCTAGGGGGCTGGAAGAAGATTAAAATCACAAAATCATAAGCGGGAGGGGGACAAGGATTGAAAAAGCATAGAGCAATGTATCTTGAAAACAGTCCAAGATTTTACTTAGTCACCTCTAGGTCAACAATCATCTTCCTGTGATGAGAGCCTTCTTCACTTAATTGAAAGAGTTGGGCAAGGTTTGACCTTCAGAAATAGAGCAGAACAAGCATTTAGCCAGGTATGATGTTCCAATCTCTAACCAGGCAGATATGAAATGAAAGTTTTGCAAAAAAAAATAAAGCAAAATCAGACAATACCGCATAACTGAAAATGATGTCATGGCTTCATCCTTATCAATCCGCCAGATCTCCTGAAGGAGATCATGTACTTCTGAAAAAGAATTGCTACCAGGGAGCCTTAAGCGCTTAGGAAAAGCAACCTGTGACCATAAGAAATGTAATAATTGACTACCAAAAGTTCAAGAATTGGCAATGCCACTAATTTTCTCATATAACACTGCCCGTGTTTGGGGGGATATCAACATTACAATTCTTGGGAGCACATATAAAGAGGTAAGATATTTTTCTCTTACTGAAACATGGTAATGACTTATGTCCATTATGACTCCGCTTGCAATAGTCTGGTGACCAGATTCAATACTGAGTACCTGAAATTAAATAAGCATGCATCAGTAACCTTAAAACAAATAGGTATTAAAACAGTTTAGACCTATATTGTAAAATAGCGAACAATTATCAATCTGCAATACAGGAGATTAATCTGAAAAGAATAAAGTACCACAATAACAGCCAATTATTGCATATCCAATTAAGATCATTTTTCAGTTTTCTTTCTTTATTTTCAAATTATCAATCTTAGCCATGCATCATGCAGTATACCCTATTTTAAGTTCATAATGATAGCTTATGGTTAATTCATGACTTTTAGCTTATAATTATGTTGATTAAATAAAATCAGATAATGCATGGCGTTGCCAATAATGATAGTTACTATAACATAGTTACTATAACTTGTAATCTCCAATTATTAGTTTACATTTTAAGTCATTCAATCGAGAACAAGGTGATGATGCTATATGAATGTCCACTAGATTCAAAGACAATATGATATAGCAATTCTGAAGAAGCATTCAATGAAACCATATTATGTATCTAAGAAATGATACTATACCACATAATCTCCAGCTTTAATTGTATAATTAAAATCATTCATCAGAGAAGAGGAAGCACTAGATGCACAGCCATCATTGGAAATCAATCTTTCAGGAACAAAACGATAGATGAAACGATTGTCATTGACAGACTTCTGTTGTGAAAGCCCATTTGAAGCATCGAGAACCATAAAAGAAAGGCAGCTAGTTGATTGATTACTCCTTGAGCGCTGTGAATGCCAGGTTTCATCTTTTGCAAGCTGCAAATGTTGATAAGAAAGGGCTTAACATTTAACCAAAAATTTAATTTTAATCTCACTAATTATACGATTTGTGCAGAATTACTTCACCTGTGCTTGTTTAGCTTCTAAATCAATCAACCTATCCCAATGTCTGAAGAAAACACAGTGAGCAGCCGTTACATGCTGAACATGTGAATCAAACACGTCACCCAACCCACTACTTTCTGTGCTTCCACCATACACCTGGACGTAAAAAGTTAAAGCCAAAAATAAAATAACCTATTGACATGCAGTTCACGTTCCCAAAACATAAGGAAAAAATAGTACCTTATGGTAGATGGTACAAACATCAAGATGGCGGCAACTTCTGCAAATGCTTGGACTCTGACACAAGAAAATTAGAATTAAAGAAATATCTACAGGCATGTCTTTTGCATAAAATGCAACAATCATACCCGTAGCATTGGGGGCAGCTGTATTTGTGATGCCTTGACAATGTAGTTTGCCAGCTCATTGCGACGCATTATTAACCCAACCAAATCAGACCTCCTTACCCTAATTCCCTTCACAAACAATCAAAGATAGACACTCAGCCACATTCATCATAGAGCATTAGATAACACATTTGCATAAGGACAAATACCTGGGTCTGATCTGACCGGAGATAATGTAAAATACCAGTCTCAATTTGTGTCTGGTACCTGAGACACCGCAAATGGAAAGAGAATAATGAATGATTATACAAGTAATTTTCAAATTAGAGGTTTAAACAACTGCCTGCCCCCACCAACATCCCTGAAGAATTGAAATGGATAAAACTATATACCTTTCAGACATTAGGAGAGTATACAAGATGACTTGAGCAGAGTGTTCCATGGATGACTGCAGAAAACCCAAGTATAAATAACAAATAATAATAATAATTAAAAATATACCAAGACAGCAATATTCCTATTTTATGACAAATATAACTGACAATATATCATTTCCAGCAAAGACCATATTTTACCTGTCCATTAGGAACTTTTCCTGTTTTGAATTCCAATGGCAGAATCTTTTCACATGACTCGCTTCCATTTGATATTTCTACTCTGATAGATGCGTCAATGATTCCTTTCAACCCATATCTCTGGGCCCATGCCATTTCCTCAATATCAATTACCTACATTGCCCATTATCATGCAAATTATACATATATTTAGATGTATAAATACATTAGGAAGTTAATTGGAAGGCACATAAAATAAAATTTGTTGTTGGTATTCATCTGACTTACAACTTATATACACATTTGTGTTTGTACAATTGGATGCATAACATTAGTAGAAAAAACATTTAAACAAATTAAGAAAATAACCTCTGATATCTTTAGCTTCTTCGGACCATCATCAGAACCAAAATTCACAATGGCTAATTCTGAATCCTACAAAACATTTATGAACATTAGAATCTAGGTTCTAGAAGAGAGAAAAAAAATGTTACATACTTCAAACGAGGTGCAAATATCAATGTCAAACAAGCACAATATCCTAACACTTCAAATTTCATTGAATAAGAGAAAAGTTCAGCAAGCATGTGCACACTTGTCTCTTAACAGAACAGAGCTAAGAAAAACATTGGATAAATAGCAATTATAGCATCCAACACATATAAATGTCACTTTTCAAAAACGTTACATGCAAAAACAGCATCTAGCACAAACAAATATCACATCTCAAAAGATTTCATGATAAGTTGATACCAAACACTTCGAAGATTTTAAAAGGTGTAAGATTTCTTAGCAAAAAAAAGAATAAGATGGCAAAAGATGTCCTCATGCAATGAATGGAACACAACTGAACAAATTGAAGCAACCTACCAAATCAGGCAAAATGAGAGTGTACCTTTGAACCTTTAAATATGTCGATCCAGTCCAATATTTTTGGAATTGCTGCAATCAAGGTCTTCAATGCATCATTGTTACTGACTACAAATCCCACATGTTAATGATTTTAGAATATCCAAAAAAGATTCAGGAATTGTCAAGAAATTATTAATGAAATGTGCAGAATTGATTGGACTAATTAATCTTGAACCATAATTCCAGTTACATCTGAACCTCTAGGAAAAAATCAGAATCCAATATTTTTACGACATGTATATGTTGAAGTAGCAATAAACCTAGAAAATGCCATCAAAGGGAGTGAGAAGAGTAAGCAACGTGTGATATATCCACCTCCACATGCATACAAGCTCTCAATATTTTTCTGGAGAACTGTTCTAGCATATCTTTCCAAGAAGTCTGCAGTAGGATTCTCATTCACAAGTCCAGCCTGAAATATCTGATGCAGCATGGTTCCAATTAATGCTGCTTCCGAATGCTCATGGCATTTTATCCTCTCATCCAGTAAAGTACGTCTAGGACAGCTGAAACTTGAAGCAACCTGAAATTATTGTTGGTTATCAGGAAAACATTAAGAAACAAGAGAGTCAAATAAACATACTACATAGACTACAGCCAAGCTTGTCAACAATTAGATAAAGTAAAAAAATAACATCATTTCAGAAAAAGAAATGTATAAATTACCCGAGTTCCAGACACTAAGATGTGAGGATGAACAATCAAAAGATTATCGTCATGGTCCACTTGACATTTTCCTTGGTCATCAAATTCACCAATCACGTTTACAGTGTCTCCAGGGGCAATAACACTGTAAAACCTGATATGAATCAAAGCGCCAGTTAGAGAATCACTGTCGTGTGTAATCAACACAAAAAATAGCAGTAAGGCGATTTAAGTCTAAATGTAACTGGCATAGACATATTAAGTAAATTACAAAAGCAGAAAAATCTTTGGCCAGAAGAGATCATCTGAAAGTGCATAATGTTGGAAACACATAAGCAATCATCTGAACAAAATTATACCAATCCCATAGAAGCTTTAAATGATTCCAAAGAAGTGGAAAAAGCCATTACCACTCATCAAGTAAGTTGACTGATCGTTCTTCTCCACTCTGCTCATTGAGCAAACGAAGAACCTGAAAAAATTAATTGCTCCTTTTAGTGCTTTGCCAGGTCCACAGAAGCAAAGAAGTAATTTTGGAAACCAATGTAAGGAAACCTTATATGGAGAAGAAGCACCAATAGAACCAGTAGGCCTTTGCTTCTCAGATACCTAGAGAAGTACATAGGAACATGATCATTCTTCAAATACTAGGTACATTTAATAGTCAGCATGATCAAGAACACCAATTAAAAAGAAATGAAGCTTACCTCCAATACAAGAAAATGAAGATTTGATATTGACCACGTGACCCTTTGTAGTGGAGCCAGTGCATCTGTTTTTAACACTGGATCAAGTTTGAGAGGTATTTGGTTGGCATTTCCATGTTGAACTTTAGAAGACAGTGCAGTGTTGTTTCTTGATACTGAATCTTCAACAGAAACCACATCTTCTACTTGATCTAACAATTCAAGCAATGCCTAAAAGGATGAAATTTGATGAGCCAATTCTAAAGAGAACCAGGTAATTAGAATGTAAAAAAAGTTGCAAAAATGTCAGAGGCTTCTGTGAGAATAAATGATTAGGAAATGAGCAGAAAATATGTGCATCTGTAAATATACAAACATATATGCATTATAATACATATAACTGGTAGAATAAAATGGTCAAGAGTAAAACCCTTTTGTGATGCCTCAGACTTGGTTGATTCGACAGTACTCCATTGATTTGAACGACATTTTCAAGCTGCATATAATATCAGATAAATAGATAGACAGACAGATAGATAGATAGATATAGAAAATTAAAGGGAGTTTCACTATTTCTTTAAATTGAAAGTAATGTGAATGTATATTTTGATTGCGGTGATGGTGCCAATAACATGAAGATAGTATAAGACATTAAGTAAAGTGAAGCACAAATTACGGATTCGTTGGAATAAGAAATAGAGGGAGGAGTTCTAAAGGGACTTTGTGGAGCATTAGAGGAGGCCTGTTCCGGAAATGGTTTGACCCATTTTGGTCCAGCTATTTTTGCACTGCACTCCTCTGTCTTCTGGGATGTTGCGGATAGCTGCTTGTCAACAGAAGTCTACAACAGTAATCAAGAAAACGGACTTAAGATAAAAAGGGAAGCAATGAAGAAAAAAAGGACGTAACAGGGGTGAAAAGAATAATGCCTTGAGGTTGAAAGAGCAAGGGCGCATTCGCAAGGAATTGGGCTCGGAAGAATCTAGGAAGTGCTTGGAGACAGCTTGAAGTCTTTGGTTAATCGGAGAAATCTTCCACGTGATCTCATCAATCCCATCATCTTGGCTCTGCTTTATTAACTGTCTCCAGAAAATCTCGATTTCCATTATTAGCAAGTACGATTTCTCAAAGAAATAAAAATATATTTTCTATAAAGAAAAAGAAAAATATTGATTACCATTCCAGGGGAGAATTTGAAGCGGTGGAGATCGAAAGGGATGGATTTGGAAATTTCCGGGGAAACATGGTCTGGGTGGTCGATTGCTGGATTCTGAGAATCAGATTTAGGGTTGAGAAAGGAAGCAGAATCAGAGTTGGCAATTGCGTCTTTACAGTTTTGAAGAATTTCAGTTTGAGAAGCTGAACCGGAAACCTTTTGTGACAGTTGGGTTTGGCGCTGGAAGAAATGTTGGATCCCATATTTGCTTGGCTGCTGCTGTCTTTGATTTGAGTTTGATTTCTTGGTTGCAGATGCCGATGACGTTAACGATGGTGATGAATATTTCAATCTCTTTCTTGGAGCCATGTCTCTTTTCTGTAGGGTTTTCTCTCTCACTGCTCTCATTTTGTTGCCAACACTCGCATTGTTTCCCGCCCAAACTTATTTTGGTGAATCTACCAATTCCCTGCTGCCACATCACCGGTTACATCAAATTCGTGTTGGAGTTTCTTCTGGGAATAAGGTTCAAGTAAAATTCAATTCTTTTGATAAAAAAAACAAGTAAAATTCAATTCTGTATTCTGTTCAAGAAAAAAAAAGAAGTAAAGTTCAATTTACCACTTTTATCTGTAAGTGTAATCAATTCAGTTCGTAACTTATAAATTTAGCACAATTTAACATATGGAGATTTGAAAATTAAAGGAAAAAAGGTAATGTTACCCGTTAATTTAATTTCATATACTAAAAAATAAAAATATTAAATTTTATAATATTTTATCTATAATTTAATATTTCATAAAATATATTTTATAACTTATATTTTTTACTCAATTAAATTTTTATAAAATCAAATCAAATCTTTAAAACTATTTAGACTGAAAATTTTCTATTATAATTAATTTTAAGGTAAATTAATATAAATTTTTTAATATTAAGCATTATTTTTTATAACTTCATTAAAATATTTTTATATTTTAATTCTATTTATTAAGATACTTATATTATTAAATAATATCAAAAGAAAATAAATAAATTATTTAAAAAACCTCATATTAAAGCCTAATTATCCTTAATTTTACTTATTTTATTCATAAAACTACTTTTTGTTAGTGCATATTAACAATTTAAAATATAAATAATAACAAACAAAATTTTTTTGTATTCAGGATTTTTAGTTAAAACTAAATAAATAGTTATTTATATATCGATCTAAACTATTATAAAATTTAATTTATTTTTCTAATACTTTTAAGTTATAATTTTATTTATTAAATTTAATTTTAGATTAGATATAACTAGTTTGAATACTTATGTTCTTTGCAATTTTTTATTAATAATTTTTTTTTATTATTTAATCAAATTTTAGATTAAACATTATATTGACAATCGTAATTTTTAAAGTTTGTGTTGAAAACACATTGTAGCTTTGTAAACAATTAAAGAATGTAATTAATCTATCATTAAAATATTTTAATTAATTAATTTTACTTAATAAATTTACAATTAAAAAATATATAATAAATACATTTTATATGTCATTAATCATATTTTATTTTTCATTAAAAATATAAAATATTTTTAAATTCAAATAATAATTGTTATAGTATTTGTTAATTCTATTATGTTTATTTTGATGTTAACAAACTATTTCACACTGAGTCATGTGATTTTATTAAGTTGTAATTATTTACTTGTGTTTTTCTAATCAAATTTAATAGTTTTTATAGCAACCAAATAATATAGTCATACCACCCTTGATATGGTTGTACCACACACCATTGGATTCTATTGGAGTCTATGTTACTTTCTTTTATTTTAAGTAATTTTACAATGATCAATGGTACGATCGCACCATATCCTACTATAAATATGTTATTGTTAGACTGTCATGTCTTCTAGCTGTGTAACATGCTCCCATAGAATGATTACTAATTCTCCATCAAGAAAATCAATAATCATCCTACAAGGGATTTTATACATTCATAAATAATGCGGAATTTTTTTTATATCCAATTCATTTTAATGGTCCCTAGTTCAACAAACATACATTGTTTAGTTCATACCATTTTTAGTGTCATAGTTGTACACACGTTATTACATGTTTATAATATATCAAAGTTCAAGATACTGCCAAAGTGCTTATTTAAAATATTGCACGATTAATACTTATAAGAAGTCCATAATATCTTTATTACCAATTAGATTGATTTGTCCTGCTGTTGTCTCAATGTTTCTCTTCTGCGGCTTTACTTGTTCCTGCGTTTATCAATTAACAAATGTTGAGTATAAAACTCAGTGGTGCTAGTTATAACATGTAATACAATTAATCATATAGTCTAAAGCATTTAAAGATCCATGGCATTAGTAGTTCATGATGCATTGATGTCAATTTAATCTTCATGTCATTTATTTCAAGTAGTATGAGCATTTCTTTTGGATTTCATGTCATACATATATATGAATCATTAAGCATGACTATCTTGAATTATGATGAATTTCCAATCATATTAAATGTTTGTATGATGATGACTTATCATTTATTTATGTCATGTATCATAACATTTTGTCAAATGCCAAGCTTTATGATAATGCATATTAATGAGAATGCATTCATGCTATGCATTCTCCCTCTTATTTTTTGATTCATCATTTTATCCATATGCGCATTTTCTGGGCTTTCATTATATCATCACTGTGATTCAATATATATGAGCTCATTTATCAACTTGCATTTCAATTTCTATTCTTTTTCATTTCATGATATCCATTCATTTAATTCCCATA
>CANYBF011791077.1:0-15603 GCA_948192965.1 Dalechampia spathulata | reverse complement strand
TTTTATTCTGTTCGCTATCATTGTTCATAAGTATTGTCTGTATAATGCTTCGGTGATGGTTATCCCTTGTAGAGTATATGGTGGTTTCCTTAAGGGGAAATCATTGTATATTCTACGGGAGCATGTTACCCCAGGTGGGCTGGGTGTGACAGAGTACCATTCAGCCAGCAACTAAAAATTCACCAAAATTCATAAATCAAATGAATCTATAGCTAACTCATACTTACCAACTCACCTTTCAAACTATACAACTCAAATCTTCACTTAAAGTGACCTTATTTGAACTTATGCTTCAGATTTGGTATGATTCTCCACCATTTGACTTCTTTGTAAATCTATAACTCAAATCAACATGCATGCACTAAAATATGTTAGATCTAACCATAGAAAGAAGATAAAACTAAGTGAAGTTTTGGTTTTTCATCAAAACATATGGATCTTCATGATTTTTGAACATAACTTGAAGATCCATGAAAGAGAGGTTTTGGTCTTCATCAAAACAAAGAAAACCAAAAATATATTGACCTTACCTTGAAGTATTTACAAGGAAGTAGCTAGATCATGAAGAATCCAAACCCAAAAAGAAGCAAAAAGATATGTAACTTCGGCCTCTCAAAGAAGTTGCTTCGGTTTCTTCTTAATAAGTAAGAAATGAAGAGATATTGTCTTGAACTTAAGCCTTGAATTTCAAACTTATAATATTCATGAAGTTACAGAAGAAAGATGGAGTGGAAGTGATGAAAGTTTTGGCTGGTTTGAAAGAAAATGAAGAAACAAGAGCTAAGAGAAGAAAGATAAGGATAAGAAGATAAGCTTTAGAAAAAAGAATGAAAGGTTAAGAGAGAAGGTAGGGATGGGAAGTTTTTTGTTTCGGCCAGATGAAAAATAATTGAATGATTGAGCGAAATGAAGTCTAAATGAGAGGAGAAATTCAGATAAAATGAAGTGCATTTGGATAAATTTCCAAATTAGTCCCTAAATAACTCAAATACTACATTTTAACCCCTATATGTATATATACTTATATTTAACTTAAATCCACCAATCCCATTCCTTAAATTTTGTATTATACACTTAATATACACTCCAATACATCATATTTTAATTATAAATATCTTCCAACAATTTTCCCAAACCAATTTAATTAATATTTTTACATTCTCTCTCCATCTACTAACACCTTTTCCAAAATTACTTTTCCAATTTCCTATACAACTTTTCCAAATACCAATTCCACTTTTATTTATTTATTCTAATTC
The DNA here is from genome assembly GCA_948192965.1 of Dalechampia spathulata. Lineage (NCBI taxonomy): Eukaryota > Viridiplantae > Streptophyta > Magnoliopsida > Malpighiales > Euphorbiaceae > Dalechampia > Dalechampia spathulata. The sequence goes on along the minus strand of CANYBF011791077.1, from coordinate 14,344 downwards.
AAAACTACTTTGACTTATCCTATTTGAATCATATATTCGTCTATTTATTTATTTCCATATCATTAATTTAATTATCATGCATTAATGACATCATAATGCTACTTTATGACATCATCATGTTATCTAAATTTAAAATTACTAATTTTACTTTTCTAATATTTTCATTTTATTATTTAATCATACTAACTTATCATTCTTTCATAATGATTCATTTTTTTAATAAAATTCATAATTAAATTCGTTCGCTTACATCATCATTACCTAATGATGACATCATAAATAATTTTAATTCAAAATTTCCAAAATTTGTATATATCTAATTTAAGTTAACACAAACACTTTGAGCATAATCAATTAATCAAATTAAGTATTTTTAACATCAAAAACATTGATTTAGTATCATTCAATGGTCTGTTTCAATGGTTTTGGCAAAATTCCAAATTTCCACTTTAGAGCTTCAAACTCTAATCTTATCTTATACTTATCATCATAATCATCATTACATATCATTTTCACATCAATAATATATAAAACATGACATAACATCAATTTATGAATGCATAATGAATCACTAAATTCAGGATGTGACAATTATGAGTGAGTTCATGGTTTCTTCTATAAAGGCTTATTGAAAAGCTTTATCATAAATCTTATATTATTTAAAAGGTATTTTAGGGTTTAACCTCTTCTATAAAAATAATGATCATTTGAATGTTCAATATTTTTCATATGTAAATTAGGCAAGATCCAAAATAGATAAGAGATCCATTATTAGATATTATGTTTTAATTGGAGGAAATTTAATATATTGGAAAAGTAAAAAAGCAAAATGTAGCTTTTTGCTCAAGTGTTAAGTGAGACTATCAAGTTATTACACAAGTTATGTGTGAACTAATATGAATGCTTCAATTATTAAAAGAAATAAGCCAGGAGATCCAAATGCATATGTGATTTTAATACAAAGTAGCTTTATACATTACTTCTAATCTAGTATAGCATGAATGAGCAAAACATATTGATTATCACTTTATTTATGATAAAATTTAAGAAAACATTATCTCACAGGTTATATGAGAATTGGAGATCAACTAGCCTATATTATTACAAAGATATTAAATAAAATACATATTAAGCATATTTGTAATAAGTTAGACATAATTAACATGTATGCTCCAACTTGAGGAGATTGTAAATTAGGTAAATATCTTTGTATAAATTAGGAAATTATATTTTAAAAATTATCTTAATTAGGAGAATATTAAGATAGATTTATTAGGATTATTTCCTCTATGTTTTTTTTTTCTTATTTCAGAATATAGTTGTATATAAATATGATGTAAATCTCTCTTTCAACACATAAATTATTCAACATAACAAGTATGAAGAACGAAATTTATTTCTTGGTCAAGGTTTAATCCAGATTTATTTCATCATATTATGAGTTCAACTTAATTTTTTCTTCTCTTTTAACTTTTTTTATATTATGTAATTTTTTATTCTTAAAAATATTATTATCTTGTTTATAATTTAGTCTAGCCAATTGAACCATTAGCTAGATGATAAAATGTTAGTGAATTAGTTTAAATTTATAATTATTTAAGTTAATTTACAATTAGTAACAATATATTAAATCACTAAACAATTGCATAAACAATTTAAACAAACGACATGGATGAGTTTGTTGATTAGAATTAGGTCTTTTCTTATCTTAATATGGATGGTTTAAATTAATAGGAGTATTTTTCTAAGTTGTTTATTGGTATGAGTTAATTATTGAGTATCTCATAATTAATTTACAAGCGAGGAAAGATTGATTATCAAAGCATGTTTGATATTCATAACGAATGTATAGAAAAATTAATCAAATAATTTTTACATCTATGATTAATGTGATGATAATAATTTGAGATTATGTGATCTATTCTATATTGATTTTTAATTCTAAAAATTTAATTTTCTTTATTTTTAATTTCCAAAATCCCATTCTTTATTTATTTTTATTATCCATGATTCTGAATTCTTTCAAAAAAAATATTCAATTCTTTGAGGATTCAACCTCATTTTTCACTATATTATAAGTTAATTAGTGTATTGTATTGAGAAAATAATATGATGAATTGAAAGTGAACGATGATGAAAGTCAATTTTAAAGACAAATCTCTATAAGAAGAAAGATAAGAAAAATAATAAGAGGAAGAAAGAGAAGAGGATGTTCATAAGGATGGAAACAAAATAAGTAAAAAAGAAATAAAAATAATAAAATATAAAACAAGATTTGAATGTAATTTTATTATTTAAATATGAGAAAAATTTAAATAATAAAACAAACTTATATTTCTCAAAAACCAAAAATATTTATTATAATTTTTCAAAAATTTTTAGAAAAAAGATAAAATTTAAATAAATAATTTAAAATATTCGTAATGGTTAATTATTTATATGGAAGGAATCTACATTTCATTATTTTTTGAATTTTAAATTACACGAATTTCTGCCTCATAAAATCAATACCTTTATTTGGTTGAATGGTTAACAAATACTGATTTTTGAATATGAATATTTTTTATCTTAAAATTTCAGATTGGAGATCAAATATATATGACTTTTCAATAATTTATTTAATTTTAAACTTCTGTAAAATTTCATAGTCAGCATAAGATCACTAAAATAAAATCCAAAGCAACTCTACGGTAAGTACTGAACGCAACGTTACATCCGTAGACTAATGGAGCGTATGAATTTCTGGATGCTAAAATAGCTATCGTCCTGATTCCTGAAGGCTAATGTAATACGGATCCTTGGTCTTTCCCTGTGTTCCTCTCGATCCACCAGAACAAACTTTGATTAAATCAGTAACGGAAAACCAAGAAAAATGCAGGGATTGAAGGCGGCAGCAGCATCCTTACTGACTCGGCGTAGCAAAATGGGGAATTCTCGCGTCTTCACTCTCTGCTACTCCAAAAGCCTCTCCTCTATTCCGAGCAGTAAACCTAAAGATGATGATGATCTCGAAAATCAAGTCATTTTTCTTTCTTTCTTGTTCTTTTTTTTTTTTTTTGAAAAAAATCTCTCCCTTTTTTAATAGCTGCCTCAATTATGTTTTATTTAACTCTTTGATTCTGATGTCAGTGATGATGATGATGTAGGTATTAGTTGAAGGTAAAGCTTATTCAAGAACCTCTATTCTCAATAGACCTTCTGCTCTTAATGCTCTCAATGCTAATATGGTGCTTCCTCTTCTCCTTTATCCTTGGATATCATCATCATCATCATCATATTTGTTAATTTTGTTGCATTTAATTCAATGTGAGATAGTTATCTAATTGTACATATTCTTTATTAAAATCAATCGTTACTAAAAATAGCTACAATTATTAGGGTGCAAAATTGCTGAGATTGTATAAATCATGGGAGGATGATCCGGACATCGGTTTTGTGATGATGAAGGTAACTTTCATATTTCAGTTAATGTAAGATTATCATATGGGACCCTTAGGTGTTATTTTGATTCTGTGAAGGGTAGTGGCAGGGCTTTTTGTGCCGGTGGAGATATTGTTGCGCTTTATAACTTGATAAAACAAGGTTAGAGAACACACACATTTACTTCAACCAATTCAGTGATTCAATATACAAGTTTATTCTGGTGTTATAGAGTAATATATCTCAGTGAACTTTTGCTACTGTTTATTACAGGAAAGCTGGAAGATTGCAGGGAATTTTTCCGGTCACTATATACTTTTATTTATGTGCTTGGTACATACTTGAAGCCGCATGTGAGTACTCGCCTCTCTTGAGAAAATGATAATCAGTTGATACCGACTAGCAGCTTCTCATCTGCTATAGTTCACTGTTGAATTCAGCAGTTAGTCATGTCGCCGATGTTGTTTAGAATATGGACACATGGTGCAATATGCATGGCGTATGTGCTATCTTTGATTTGTGCTCTATTCTTTGTAGTAATGCTCTCTAATGACCTTGTCATGTGCATCTGCTTTGAGGTTTAATTTTTACTATTAAATTATTGATCTGAATAAAATTTGGAAGAATGGGAAAGTTGATTTCCCCCTTACTAATGCACCATTAATGTCCTTGTTGGTGGTTATTGATCTGAGTGAAATTTAGAGGAATGGGAAAGTTGATTTTTCCCCCTTACTAATGCGCCATTAATGTCCTTGTTGGTGGTTATGTTGGTTTTTCTTACTGCACTGTTAATAACCCTGTAGGTGGCTATTTTGGATGGAATTACAATGGGTGGTGGAGCTGGAGTTTCAATACCTGGCACATTCCGTGTTGCTACTGATAAAACTGTATGTAATAATTGATTTTGAAATGAAGTTTTCTGAAGCTTCGCGTTATTTTCCTCTTCACTTTTTATGAAAGCTGCAAAGATGTATCACATCATGTATGTAATAAACTGTTAAGGATAGGATGCTAATATGTTTGTTTTTACCTCATTCTATTCATTGCATTTGGTTTGCAAGTTTAAAAAGCAATAAAATTTTGAAGAGATTGTTGCTGATGAATCATCCGTTCCTAGTGATTATGCATGCTGGGTACTTCATATATGTAGTCTCTTTATCATAAATTGTTGTTTGTTGGCAGAGATTAATCATAGATCCATCCTGACTTTTTTTTCAGCTTTTTGCTACCCCTGAAACTCTTATTGGATTCCACCCTGATGCTGGGGCATCCTTCCATCTCTCCCATCTGCCTGGACATTTAGGTATCAATTCTGTCAACGATGAGTTGGTCAATGAACTTGAGAAGGTTGCCATGTCTTGAGCATCACCAGTTTGACTTGGAATAATTTTGATATGAAATAGATTCTGGTTTGTAGGAGAATACTTGGCTCTCACTGGAGAAACCCTTAATGGCGCAGAAATGATTGCCTGTGGTCTAGCCACACACTATTCTTACAGTGAAGTTAATACTGGGGACTCCCATACATATTTTTCTTGTTTTTCCTTTTGTCTTTATATAACATTAGTTTGTTCTTCTCTGTTTCTTTTTTTCCTGTAGAGGCTTCAATTAATAGATCAAAAGCTTGGGGAACTTGTTACTGATGATCCTTCTGTCATTGAAGCAACTTTAGATAAATACTGTGACCTTGTTAATCCAGATAAGATGAGTGCACTTAACAGGTTTGTTTCACCACAGGAAAACTCTCATGGAAGTTTTAGTACTAATTCTTGTTTGAAAACAAAAAAAAAAGTTGGTTCTTGTTTATCTTCGATATGGAAAATATCTAACCTCTCTCATTTCATATTCAGGATTGAAACTGTGGATAAATGTTTCAGTCATGACACTGTTGAAGAAATATTTGATGCTTTGGTAAGTGTGCAGAGCTATTAAGACAAGGCATATATCTAACGAAGCACATCTTGAAAATAAGTTCTGATCTTTGTGTAGCTTTTTTGTTTTTTCATTTTCTATTAATATTCGTAAATGACAATCAATAGCCACTGAGGAAAAAATCTGGAAACAATAGTTCTACCTGGAACAGCATTTACTTTTAGGAGATTCCTCTTGAAGTATGGCAGCTTTTTGTGCAGTCATAACTTGGAATTTCTTCTTCCTATGATTAAAAAAAACTTTGAGGCCCTTAAATTGGAAATTCTTGGATGGTTGCTATTTTACCTTCTGTTGTCCCTTTCTGTATTTTTTCTTTTTCTTTTTCTTCTGCTCTTCTTTTTGATTTTCAATTAATATTTGCAACTGACAATGGATGGCCATTTGGGGAAAGATGGGAAACCATTTCTCTGTGGAACAACATTATAACCACATGATGAGCTGAAATAACTGTTTTTCTCAGGAAAGTGAGGCTTCTGGAACCAACGATGCATTTTGCAATTCCACCCTAAGAAGACTTAAAGAAGCATCACCATTGAGTTTGAAGGTTTCTCTAAGATCTGTGAGTTCCTCATACTGATGCTCGTAGGACTTTGCTTCTTACAACTATTCCACGGGACTTGAGTCACTGCTATTTGCTGTTTTAGATACGAGAAGGTAGATTTCAAACACTTGATCAATGTCTGGTCCGTGAATACCGGATGTCTTTACAGGGGATATCCAAGCAGATATCTAATGATTTTTGTGAGGTATCATACATCTTTATCATTTCAAGTAAATTAACAATAAGCATTTGATTTTGACATTCAAATTATTTGTCAGGGTGTTCGGGCACGAATGGTAGACAGGGATTTAGCACCAAAGGTATATTGTTAAACTGGCAATGTGATAGTCTAGATTATTGTCAAAATAGGTGAATAATATAGCTGTAAATTTAACTTAGCAATGTATGCTTTCTATGATTGTCAAAATCATCAGTGCTAAGATGTAGAAAACATATTTTGTTTAAAAAAAAACAAAAAGAAAGTAATTGTATTTCCATGCTTGAAACATGCAGTGGAATCCTCCAACCTTGGATCAAGTGTCAGAAGACATGATAGAACATTATTTCTCTCGGCTTAGTGAAATGGAGCCTGATTTAGAGCTTCCCATAGAACAGCGAGAAGCATTCACCTAGTTACAATAAAATGTCACAGGCAAGGTGATGAGAAATCTAACTAAAAGATGCTATTGATTTGTGCAAATGTTGTTTTCAAGAATATTATCATTTGTTATCGATCTGCAATCCAGATTGATATATTGAGCCAACCTCTACTACAAGTTCAATAAATCTCATAATGTTCCTCATCAAAAGCTTGTAGTCACTGCATTCCTCGGGCATTTCAAAAGAACGTTAGCTGTCACTTTGCGGGGTTCAATAGGAAATGATCCTATAATAGAGTTATAATGAAGTATGTAATCATTTAACATTTATTGAATTTGAAAGCAGAGTATAAATTCATTTGTTGATATTCCGATGAAAAGGTGAAAATGCGGATATTACCCACTTTTGAGGGGAGAAAAGAGCTGATAGTCCGATTACATTAGATACCGAAAATTTAAACTTGTAATTATAGCAACCGTCAGATTTTCTGAGCAAGTTGCCCCCAGTTGAAGGAATCCACAAAAAAGTAAAGAAATTAACTACAAAATTGATGAAATCTTTATAATATCTTTTGCATATGGTGAAATATCAAATATTAGACAGGCTGTATCTCTAAGCTGGGGTGTTGTTGCTTTCCAGAAGATTGAGCACCAGCTGCACACTCTTGGGCGTTCATCTGTTGAATTGGTGGAGGATTAACAGCAGTCATCTGCTCATCAGCATTTTCAGATAGATGATTCTTCATCTCCCTGTGCTCTTGGCACAAGGCACACCAATGCATGCAACAGTGCACCAGACATGGATCACATGGTGAGTTCTGCCAAAACCAGTCGAAAATTCAACCCAGACAACAAATTGATATTTGCATTTATACTTCACCAGTAAAATTTGCAGGCGTTAACCAAAATTTTCTAAGCAAACCAAACCAGTAAGCCGTCATCAAAATTTGCAAGCTTGGACGTCAAACCCTATTAGCCCCCTCCCCTAACCAGAAACAACTCATAGGATAGATCATTAAATGGCAAGTTAAGAGTAACCATTCCTAGTCATAATTTTACGGAAACACTTGTAACAGACCAACCACAACATTTCTTGCACTACCCAACCCGTTAAGGGTTTGTCTGACACCAATTAAGGTAGAAAATAATTTCTAGATAATTTTAAATTAATTATTTGGTTTTATTAGACTTTTAAATCTGTTTCTCGAGAAAACTTCAATTCACTCGTTTTTTCATAATAAAACTTTCAATCAACAATTTTAATGAAAGATGAGATTGAAAAAAGTTAATACCAAAAGGACAGTAAAATTTCAAAAAACAAGGATAGGAATACCTTCAGATGATATTTCTTCTGCAAAGACTGTCGAAAGAGACCGGTGTAGATGCCGCACATCCACCAAGTAAAGAGAAGGCCCTCACATATGAGGAAAGAGGTCTTAGGATCAATGCCATGGAAGAAACCAGTAGCAGCAGCAAGTGCAAGTCCTCCTTCAACACACATAGCATGGCAAACGCACGCATTTGTCCATGGAATGTCATCTCTCAGTGTTTCAACATTTTGTCCAAACAACACACATGGGCAAAAAAATCCTGTTCTGCCTGCGCCACCCAAGTCAAGCGTTCATGCTTCTTTTAACCGTGTTGATATGATGTTGAAGGTGAACATCACGTGCACATGACGATAACAGGCAATGCCTTCATTTGTCTCTTTCTGGCTACTCTAAACTTAAACTTGGAACTTTTTCACATTTTAAATACTTTTCTTTATTGCAGAGATACAAACGATGAAAGCAAAATTGTATAATTAAATCATTATTTAGATTTCATATTAAACTTTCCTTTAAATAGATATAATTTATCTTATAATATTCAAATTATGTTTTGTTGATTTAATCCCTGCAACCAAACAACAATGGATATAATTAAATTAGAAAAAAGTCTTACAACTCTCCGAATCTTCAAGGCAGCCACAAATTCCTGTGGTCCAATCTTCATCAGCAGGAGGCTCGTAGCTTTCAGGTAAAACTTGTCCGCATTCGATACATCTATGAACAGCTAACTGCCCAGAGTTTTAGGAATTAATATTGAAAAAAGAAGAAGAAACGCTAAGCAATGTGCAATTGGATCTGAAATCGCGACCTGGGGAACCTGAATAGGCTGATTAAGTTCGCCTGGCATGATATCTTCTGCAGGTGATTGATCTCTCGTCAATTTCACGTACCTTGACTGCGTATTTCCATCCGCCATTTTCTTCCGATTCTAACAAAAATGAGCGTCGTTCTAATTACCAATTCGCACATACAAACATTAATAATTCACGCATAGAGAGAGATCGAAAATATTTTTAAAATAATCAAAATCAAAATAAACCTTCAGAAACAGGGAGAGAAGAATGTAACGTGGGGATTGGAGAATGAAATAACTTGAGTACAGTGAAAAATGTGAGTGCACAGAATATGGAAATCGAGCAGAGAAAACAGAGAGATCTTGATTGATTTTTCTTTCCTTTTTTAATCCTATTTTTGGAGATTAAAAGATTATTTTTCTCCATGCGGTTTACAAGTGAACCAACTTTGTTTCACACTCGATGCCGCTCCAATTGCCAATTTCAGTGCTCGTATAATTCGCAACGCTTCATGATTTTGAGACCCATCCATTGGACATTGCTTTACGTCGTCGTTCCGACCCATTTTTGTTCCTCATTCCAAGGAAAAGAAACGCAATTATAAGATGACTCTTATAAATCAGATGGTCTAACTATTATTTCATTGATTTACATTTAATTATATTAATTTCTTATTTTATGATTTATGATTTATTTTATTCATATTTTTCTTAATATTATAAATATGCATAAGTTTAAATAACATTTAACATCTTGATATCCTTAAATTAAATTTAAATAATATTTAATATTTTGATATCCTTAAATTGATTTCAGCTTTTTGATTAGTTGAATGTTGAGGTACTTTAACTATATCAAAACTATTTATATCTTTTGAATTCTAAAAAAAATGGTTGTAAAAATAATAAAAAGGGCTGTAAAATTATTTCAGACTCCTAGGAACATATAATATCATATTTATTAGACTTGCAATTTGAAAAGAGATCGGAGAAATTATGTTACTTTTATTGTTGGTTAATAATTACAATGTCGGATGAAGTGAAACTGAAAAAAAATATTAATGGAACTAAATAGAAAATTGATGTTTATTATTGATTGATTAAAGCTTTTAGATTGGTAGTTAATCCTTTCATAATAGTTTGTCTCTACTATTTATAGATATTGCCACCTAACATTGTTTGATATATATATTTGTTTTTAAGAAACTATCAATTAATAGTTTGTTTCTACTATTTATAGATGTTATCGTATCAGATTCCTTGATCTGCATATATTTATTTTCAAAAAACTGTCAATCATGTGTTTGTTCACTTCTCTCTACTTTTTAACTCAAATAAAATCATTGGATGTTTGATAATCACATAACTTAACCTTTGAATATTTATATGCTCCATCTCAATTAGTTGATAATCAACTTCAAAGTGGCACAATTGATTTTGTACTTCCTTAGCTTTAGCTTCACGTTTTGTTATTATTTTCAATCGATATTATAATTTTATGACTTTCAAAAAATTAACTTAGATTATTAAATATTATACCAAAATTATTATTCTAAATGAGATTACAAATTGACCTATAATAAAATAATGTAAATGATGCATTACACAAATTCAATTTATTGGGCTGAATCACATGACAGTTAATTGATGAAATTATTACTTAAAAAAGAAGAAAAAGGTAATAGAACCAAATAAATACATAAATAATAATAATAAATGAATAAAATTAATCATTAAATAAAATAGGAGATAATGAAACAAGTGAAAAGAAAAAAAAGAAGCAAAAACCAACAAACAAATAAATAATATGATATGATATAACATAACATAATTTATAATGTATATGTATGTATATATATATATGTATGTATAAAAGGAAATGGAAACAAAAATCGACATTATCATGATAAAAAAATAAGTCACATATATGAGAAAAGGGAAACCAAAAAATTAATAAATAGAAATAAATCATTTATTTGTTCTTCAAATCCCAAAAATCCCATCACCCAAAAAATCAAAAACCCTCGTAAACCTCCATAATTTTGCTTTAAAGAATGTCAAGTTTTCAGCTTCTGGTAGGACACATCAATTATTCTTTCTTTTTAAAAAATATACATATACTAAAAATGTTTGAGATCCATAAGTTGCATTGATGACTTGTTTTAATAACCTATTATTTGTGTGTGTATATATATACATGCTCACTCATAAAAATAGACACCCACTATAGTTATTTATTGGTCATTTACTTGTTTGAAGATAACTCAATTGAAATTTGATCAAATTCAATTTTTCCTTTTTTTTTAAAAAAAATTATTACTTGTACATTCATAAATATTACCTATTATTTGAGATGCAATTTACTAAACTATTATATGTATACTAAATATTATATATATATAAATATATAATATACTAATAAATATACACATATTATTGTGTACTTAGTATATAAGAAAAATAATTTGTGAATTGGATTTGGATGATTTGAAATAGTAGTTTAGGATAAATTTGAAGAAATGATAGTTAGGTTTGATTACATGAGTTTGAATAAATTTTTAGAATTCGATTAAACAGTTGATATATTGTTGGTTTTATTTTAGAAATTCTACAATTAAGGATATGATTGAATTTAATATTTTTGACTGCATAAATAATCACTTATCTTTGACTTGATGTATGATAACTTTTAATCATATCTTTGCTTGAAATTGTTCATATTTCATGCACTATTGTCTCCTTTACATGATGCATATCTATTCATGCACTACTCATTACTTGATTTCTCATGATTAATATTTTTCTTATAGAAACTATAATATCGATGCATCCAAATACTACTCCTCCCATTCATGCTTCATCGTTAACTTAAGTAATAACTACAATATTATCATTCTTTTATTTCTTTTATTTTTCACAATCAACTTTTAAGAGACTTTATCAGGTGATAACTAATTCAAATATTGCTAAAATTACTCATTCCCTAATATTCCTTAGGTGACTTACTTTTATTTCAAATACTTATTAGTAATCTCAACTTATCAAATAAGATTCTTATTATGAGTATCTACTACAACTGTTTAGTTCTCCCTTCTATAACACTCCTTTTATTCATAAATGCCTTATATTGAATTTAACTTCCATTAAAACAACTTATATCCTTCTCTTATCCATTCAACAAATCAACCAATATAGTATTAGGTCAATTTATTGTGTCACTTGTGTGACTTAGTAAAATCTAACCATCTACCAATCCATAATGGGAAATATGAGTTTAATAGCTAGCATTTGTATACAAAACCCTTGTAGGAGAAGGTTGGGCTTCAGACTTTGATTCAATTGAGCTATACCTTACTTATAAGGAGCTTGTAATTATAATCTTGCCAATACAACATATTTTTATTTTCTCTTATGGCCTAATGTCATCAATATTGAGGGACATTTTAACACTTATTGGTTTGCTAGTGTTAGAGGAGAAAGTCATCAGTTTAATGGATAATAAAGATTACTCACTATTTTTTCCTCGTAGAAAGGCTTATTCTTACTACACTAATGTCATTGCCTAAGTTTGAACTAGATCATTTACTAATGATGAACATATACATTTTCTATGGGTATTGATCAATCATTATATCTTATGTCCATTTAGTGGCTATCATGTGCTTGACATTTTACTTATTGTTCAAGCTTTAACTATTAAGATACCTATTGCTCTAGCTACCCTTTTATTAGATTTAATTTACCATAAAATTGCTAAAGCAACTAAGGAATCTCCTTTATATTTTTTGACCAGCGATTGATATAGTTATGGCACTTTTGGTATTTTCCTAAATTAAGAAGAATAGACTTTCAACCAGTACCAAATGTTGTGAGTTTTGGTCATTAGTTCATGACATGTTTTTTGGATTTCACTAAATAAATAGTAATGTAATAACTAAACATTTTCATTTTAAAATAGAAATCCAAAGTGAATCTAGCATCAAAACCACTCATGAAAATGCAAAGAGAGAAGAAAAGGAGATGTAACACTTTATATAAAACTAATGATCTCCTTCTTTCTTTAAACTTCTTTTATTATTGTAGCAAACCACAAAGTCCTTAAGTACAAAAGACCTTTAAAGAATTTAAACCAAATAATAAAAACAAAAGGCAAACAATTTATTATGCTTAATTAAACTCCAAAGCGTAGCAAGATTTTTGATTATTTAATGTGTTTTAATTTTTCCTCTTTTTCTTCTTAGTATGTTGAATTTTTTTCTCTTCTAAAGTGAAAGAATGGTTTGGCCAAAAGTGAGGAGCAGAGTTAACTCTAATTTGATTATAATCAACTATCATGGTTGCACATAACCTTAATGGGTTTAACATAGCTTATAATGTCAATCCAAGCTTGGGTTTTAGCTTAATGACTTAAGTTACATAGATGGACTTTTAAGTTTCTTAAGCTTCATCCATATGACTTAGGCTTTAATCAAAACACTTTTAAATTACCCATCATATGAGCCTAAAATAATATAACACATTATTTTATTTGTAATTTTAACTCATTTCCTTATTTGTAAGTGTATGACCTTTTGGATTCTTAATGTATTAGTAATATATTAAAATATTATTAAATCTAGATAAGCTCTCTCTGATTAAGAGGTAGCATTGGTAGCAATATTAGTAGTTGATATCGGGTCTATCATTTTATTACACATGATAAATAGAGTTAGTATGGATGCATGAGTATGTGTTTGTTTTTCAAATGTGTATGATACAATATGTAGAATGTATACATGATCTAAGTTAGAAATATATGGTATTATGATTGCAAAATAAATTTGTTAGAAAAATTGTATGTGAGTTCATGTATATGTGTTTGATAGAAAACATGTAAAATCTTAGTAAACACATAACACATAATAGTATGGGTGAGCATATTTCAATTTGAATCAAAAAAATTGAATTCAACTAACGAATTCAGTTTAAAAAATTTTAATTCAAAAAAAAATTAGTTTGATTTAAAAAAATTAAAATTTTTAGTTTAAAAACTGAAATAATCAAAAAATAGGATAAAAATCAAACCAAATTGACCAAACCAAAATTTGGTTTGGTTTGATTTACAAAATATTAAACCAAAAAAATTCTAGTTTGATTCAAGTATCAAACCAACCAAATGCTCTTCCCTACATAATAGCACTCCTTACCACCCTTATCATTTCATAAAATCAATCAGTCCAAATTCTTCTATATGGGTTACTAGCAGAAAGCTACATTACGAACTTGAGGTATGATATCCTTAGTATATGAGGCATTCAATAATTTGGTCATTGCTTGATTAAGGGACTATGGTAAAATCTGATGGTATTTTGGATGAAATTATCATATTGCTCTAAATAAAAGGAAATTATTACATATGATATTTTACTTTTAAATTGATACATTGTTAATAAACCTAGAGAAAGAGTTAGAATAGGCCAAGAGGAAGTGTGCTCAACATTTTGCTCACTTGGAGAACAAAAGAAAGCATAAGAGTATTGTAAGCGTAGGGCGTCCCGGACGCGGGAGCCCAACACGCTGTTCGGCGTGAGATGTCGTGGTGCTTGCTCTCAATGGCATTTTTTCCGTTTTAATTTATGAAAAACAATGTGTTTTATGATGTGGAGTCGCCACCTAGTTTGTTTCTATTAATCCAATTGAATTAACTTGAAAACTAGGAAATAAAACTTAGGTTTTCCAGAGTTGAAAA
>CANYBF011789728.1:0-11351 GCA_948192965.1 Dalechampia spathulata | reverse complement strand
TCTTCCATTAAGCCTTATCATTTGCGTTTCCATACTTGCTAGTTTGGGGGTTCAATAGGGCGGGGGTTTATTCTACCATTGGAGCTATATCTTAGGTACGTGTGGGTTTGTGGCATAATTGCCATTGGGTTCCGCGTCATGACTCTGACTGTCATAAAACAAAACAATCTTTTCTTATTCGTGCTCGAGTTCCTCCATTATCATTTTCAACCATACTACTTCTTTACTAGCTTGTGTAGCTGCTACATGTTCTACTTCTGTTGTTGAAGTTGCTACAACTAACTGCAGTTTTGATACCCAGCTTACAGCTTCGCTAAAAGTGTGAACACATACCCTGTTGTGGATTTGCTTCTATCAAGATCACCTACATAATCCAAGTCAACATATCCTTTGACAATAAAGTCTGATCCTCCATAACACATAGCAACATCTGAGGTCCCCTTAATGTATCTTAGGATCCTCTTAATGTATCTTAGGATCCTCTTCACTGCATTCTAATGCTCTCTGCCAGGATTCGCTATATACCGACTTACTACTCCCACTGCATGTGCAATGTCTGGTCGTGTACAAATCATTACGAACATTAGACTCCCCACTGCCGATGCATACGGTACTCCAGACATTTTTATCCTTCCTTCTTCATTGCTAGGACACATACTAGAGGATAATTTGAAACTAACAGAAAGTGGGGTAGAAATCGGCTTATAGTCTTGCATGTTGAAGCGTCACAAAACCTTCTTCAAATAATTTTTCTGATAAAGCCAAATCTTCCTATTACTTCTATCTCGGTGAATTTGCGTCCCTAGAATCTTGTTTGCTGGTCCCAAGTCCTTCATTTCAAATTCCCTAGCCAACTGCACCTTTAATTCTTCAATATGATCTTTGTTGGGGCCTGCTACCAACATATCATTTACATACAACAATAAGATAATGAAATTACTACCAAACCTCTTCAAATATGCACAAGGGTCTGCATTCAGTTTTTTGTATCCAAAACTCATGATGAAGGAATCAAATCTCTTATACCAACACCTAGACACCTGCTTTAAACCATATAGAGATTTGTTCAACCTGCAAACCAAGTTCTGCTTTCCTTTTTTTTCAAAACCTTATAGCTGGAGCATATAAATTCTTCTTCAAGATCTCTATAAAGAAAAGATGTTTTTACATTTAGTTGTTCCAGATGTAAGTCAAATATAACACACATTACCAGAACTACTCGAATAGTTATCAGTCAAAATACAAGGGAAAATTTTTCATTGAAGTCAATCCCCTCTTTCTGAGCATATCCTTTCACCACCAATTTTGCACGAAATTGCTCCACTTGATCATCATTATTTCTTTTGATCTTAAAGATCCATTTATTACCAATGGCCTTTCTTCCTTGTGGTAGTGCTACGAGCTCCCAAGTCTTATTTTTATGTAAAGCTTCCATTTCTTCCTACATTGCTGCTATCCATTGAGATGCATCTAAACTATTCATTACTTCTTGGAGAGTTGATGGCTCCCCTTCCTCAGTTAGAAGACAGTATGCAACATTACTACCCATAACATAATCATTATGCCAGGATGGTATTGACTTTGCACATTTTCCCTTTCCAAGATCTACCTTTTCAGACTCAGTTGACTCTGCTTCCTTGTGCTCTGGTACTGCTTTAGAAGAATCTTTTTCTGTAGACTTTTTTCACCTGTACAACTATAGTTTCTGAACTTTCTTTCAAAGTGATATCATTATCTCCCTTCAATTTATCTTCCAAGAAGATAATATCCCTACTGACTATGACCTTGTGGGCAATGGGATCCCACAGGCGATACCCCTTCACACCATTAGCATATCCCAAGAACAAACACTTCCTGGATTTCGGATCTAACTTCGTAGTTTCTTGGGCATTATACATCATGTACACAGGATTTCTAAATATGTGCAGGTTTGAATAATCAACAGACTTCCCAGTCCATATTTTCATTGGTGTCTCCAATTCAATTGCTGTAGATGGAGATTGATTGATCACATAACAGGCGGTGTTGACTGTTTCTGTCCAAAACGTCTTATGTAGGCCTGCAGCTCCTAACATTACTCTTGTTCTTTCTAATAGAGTTATGTTCATCCACTCTGCTACTTCATTTTATTGTGGAGTATATGCCATAGTGAATTGCCTTTTGATGCCTTCTTGCTTGTAAAAGCTATCAAACTCATTACCAGTATATTCTCCCCCATTGTCTGTCCTCAAACACTTGATCTTATTGCTTGAATCAAGTTTAACTTGTGCTTTGTAAGATTTAAAAATTGTAAACACGTCTCCCTTACTCTTAATAGGATACACATAACATCTCCTGGAGTAATCATCGATGAAGGACACAAAGTACTTTGCTCCTCCTAATGACGAAACCGGTGCTTGCCATACATCAGAGTAAACCAATTCAAGAATATTCTTGCTTCTAGAATTTGATGTGTTGAACTTTAATCGATATTGCTTGCTTGTAATGCAATGCTCACAAAAGGGTAATGTCACCTTTGTAAGACCCAAAAGTAGATCTTTCTCAGCAAGAATCTTCATGTCTTGTTCAGACATATGTCCAAGTTTCTGATGTCATACCATTGCAGATCTTTCACTTGAACTTGAAATAACAAATGCTTTTCCTTTTTGCATAGTCTCTCCACACAACATATACAAATTCACAGTAACCTTTTCTCCTTTCATAATCACCAATGCTCCTTGGCTAATCTTTCTGATGCCTTTCTGAACTTTGATAGTGCAATCCAGATCATCCAATTGTCCCACAGATAACAAATTCTTCTTGAGGCCTTCCACATATCGCACTCTTTGAATAGTATGGATTTTTCCATCATGCATCTTCAATCTGATGGTTCCAATGCCTACAATCTTTAAGGCATTATCTTCATAGCTATACACAGATCCTCTTAAGATAGGTTCATAATGATGGAACCATTCTCTTCTAGAGGTCATATAATAACTTGCTCCTGAGTTAAGAACCCATACATCAACATACTTTTTCCTGTTCTCAGTAGATATTGTTGCTTCACAGCATAATATATTTCCATCATTTGAAGTGCTCGTTATGTTCCCTTGAGAATTGGAATTCTTCAGACTCCAACAATCCTTCTTCAAGTGACCCTTCTTACCACAATGGTAACATTTGAAATTCTTCTTACTCCTTGATTTTAACTTACCATGATTTTGATTCCCACTTGAGCCACATTCTGTTGATCTCTCTCTTATCACTGTCAAGGCTTCCACTTATTGTGAACCTGCCTACTTGTCTTCCTTATTCTTTTATCGATTTTCTTCTTCAAGAATAGCTGCTGCTATAACATCAAAAACTAGAGAATCAGAAAGAATATTATTTGTTAAATTGATGATGAGCTGATCATATAAATCTGGTAAACTTTGGAGTAGAAGTTTCGCACGTTCTTGATACTCTATTTTATAGCCCAATGATGTAAGCTAAGAAAATAACGTATTCAAGATATTAAGGTGCTCCATCATCGAAGTAGATTATGCCATTCTCAGTGTGTACAATTTTCTCTTAAGGAAAATTTTATTGTACAATGACTTAGCCTCGTACAATCTAATGAGATGATCCTATATCTCCTTTGCCATTTTCTTTTCTTTTATACTGGACAAGATCCCATCTGCAAGTGCTAGATGTAGGTTTGCTATAGCGTTCCTATCTATCTCATTCCATTTAGTATCATCTGTGTAATTCTGCGGCCTTTCACTGATCGTCGCCAGATAGCCTTTATCTTTAATTTTCAAAGTGAGAAATTTCTCTCGTTGAACTTTTTGATCTCAAATTTCACCATCATTGCTTTTATCATAATTTCACTGCTTGCGATATAATTTAACTTATTTTCTGTTGTGGAGGATCCAACTTAATAGCAACCATAGAGCATACGATAAGTAGGGATATACGCGCAAAACAGTATCGTGAACAATATTCTGTTGCAATAACTCTGCTATAGTACCCTTGCTAAAATGCCACTATAGTACTTTCTTACAGTGACCGCTACAGTGTTATGCTACAGTACCTCTGCTATAGTGACCACTACAGTATCTGTTACAGTGATGGACAGAATGAACAGTCGTTAGCCTAATATACTGCTATAGTGCCCTGCTACAGAATGAACAGTCGTTGGAATCACTATTTGTCATTGTTCTTGAAATTTGACTTTCTACATCTGTTTTTCGAATGGATCGTACCAAAAAAATTCCTTGTAATTTTTCCTTCTTTTTGGCGTGCTCCTTTTCAAAAAATTCCTTCAATAAAAACCAAAACTCTGATACCACTTGAAAAATACGAATCTGATAAAGCAGGACCACAGCTAAAATTTGAGAAAATAAAAGATAGAACACACAAATTTACGTGAAAAACTTCCAAACAAATTAGGATAAAAACTATGAACAAAGAATCGAAAAATTTTATTAAAAGAAAAAAATAATAGGAGTTATAAAATACTCTATATTATTTTTCCTCTCATCTCCTCTCTTGTTTTCTCGTATTTTTTTATGAGATTTTGGAATGCCTCATTTGTTAACATCCTCTGCCTATAATAGGCAGAGGTATGTGGTACAAAACCGCGTAATAGCAAATTTTTAAATTTTTTTTATAAATCAAAAATTGGAACGCCTACCATAATTGTGCATAGTTATTTTCCCTATTTTTCCTACTTTGACGGTGTCCACATCTGACAATTATAAATGTATGATTATTATGTTTAAATTAATTATATATGATTGAGGATATATTAATGGATTAAGTTGTAGATTAATAGAAATTATTTTAAAGTTATACATTGATTATAAAAAGTAAATTATTGCCTTGATAAGTGAAAATGTACAAGGAGATATTTATGATTGAATAAATGAAGAATACAAAATAAAATTTATATTTTAAAAGGGTAAGAGAGGAGTCTATAAAATGTTAAAATGTTAAGGAAGAATATGTACATAATTATGGAGTGTTAAGTAAGAAAATAATTAAATGAAGGTTGGCTACTAAGTCAAAGGGAATGGATTGAATTTTGCTTCCAAAATTGGGAAGAAGAGAAAGCAAAGTGGAGGACAGAAACAGAAGGCACAGGGGGCAAATTGAACTGTCTAAGGGAAACAAGGTCGTGGGTTGTCATAGTTTTAGGCAATGGGTGTCATATCCATATTCGTTTTGCTTTCCTTGGTATGTTAGCATGTGTGTGATTATAATTTGAACATGTTTTGAAGTTGGAATGTTGTTTAGTGTAAACCAAATCAAAGTTACTCAAGTCAAGGATTAGTAACAATAGCATATCCATCATTTTGTATATTAATATATATAGTTATAAGTATATGATAATGTTTTGGATGGAAGTAAATTAGAAAATGGACTTGCAAAAAAAAAGCTATTGAGTATTTAGGATAGTATTGTTGCATGATTGGAAGCTCCATAATTATTAGTATCACATTTGAATATAGATGGTATGAAGTACTTTGTAAACAAATATAAATGAATTTTAATTGACGTAGGGGTATTTAAATTAACCATCTCACATTTCCTTAGGGGGTGAATCATTGAACGAAAAGGGCTGAGGAGTTTGTTAAATTAATATGAACAAATGTGTAATGAGATATAGATTTAATATGGCAAGCCTAGTTTAATGGTAATGTCATTGGTTGAACTATGGGGTGGCTAGCTTTATATTTGATTTATGGGCAACAGAATTGGAAGCATACTTTAAGCGCAAGAAAAATCCAAAATCTGCGGCTTTAGGAAGGTTATGGATTTGCTTAGTCAAAGAAGGTGAGTTGAGGGGATTAAGGGAACTCTTGAGAAACTTAGAAGCCATATGACTAAAAATGATCTTGAACCTAGAAGCTTAGTATATGCGTTGGATCAATTGCGACGAGAAGTGGATTAATCAGCTCTCGAAAATTCAAAGGGATGTTGTTAGATAACTCCAGATCTATCTCACCTGAGTTTAGATAAGTTTAACATTTTGGTAACTGTATGTTGGTGATTATTTTAAATATGGGTAGCTTATAACTTTGACAGTTGGAAACAAAGGAAATAAAGTTGTTGCGCCAACTAATAAAATTATAGGTATAAGTTAAAGTAATTTGGTTGTATGTTTATTAATGTTTTGTAAGAGGATTGTTGCTGTATTAATTATTTTAGGTGGAGAACTGATGGAGTTGTGGCAGAAAGATGAATATATACATTTATGCACACATACATGTGTGCAGTCCAGATGTTTTTGACTATCCCATAACCTTAAATAGATGATAAAATGATTAGCCTATTGGAAACAATTTAGTCAGCAAATTCTTGGTTAAATGAAAGAGCAAAATATGTGTGATTAGGAGACACATGCTCGATAAACGCAAGCTATCGAAGTGGAATAAAGGGCAGGATGAAGAATTTTTTTTAAAAAAGAGGGAATTATGCATGTGTGCTTGGATTCAATTGAGAACTAGGCCAAGACTAATAAATACTGAAATACTGAGATAAAACTTTAGAAAATCGGAACATCATCATTCATGGTAATGGCGTCTAATGAGATGAATAAGAATTAGCTGTATGTTTGAACATAGATGTGTCATAAATGTTACATAAACAGGGCGTTGCATACGTTGTAGCATTGTTCAAATAAATTAAGAACGAGCTAATCATAAACTTTAATATAGAGCATCTTGTATGTGAAAGTAAAGAGTTATTAAAATGAATGTTGGTCTACTATGAATAGTTACGAGAATAAGGGCATGATTGCTCGATCTTCATGTGGTAACAAATATACCTTGATTAAAAAAAAAAAAGAAGCATACTGAATATCATGGGAACTTGGGCTGAATAGAAGCATTTATTTTCATTTAAACTTTGGCAAGTTACGTAACATGGAATAATGCATATTAGTATGCGTACTGCCCCATTTGAACTTTAAATCATCATACCGTTAAGATGTTAATGACAAGATTGGAAATCTGCTTAGTTTATTATTGGAATTATAGTTGAACTAAGCATGTTATAAGTGAGCTTGCGTAACTGTTATTAATTCCTGGTTGGTGTGGTTACTTAAGTGATTAATATGCTACTTAAATGTGGATGCATCATGTGTATGCATGGTTATTGTAGATATGTTATATTAATTGGAATATAATGGATGTTTGATTTATTGGCATGGTAGATTGCGTGAGACGATGTTAAATGAGAGAAACACATTCACACACTTGCAGCTTACTTGAGTGGACCGATTGCCTTGATGAACTGTTGCCATGGGGATATGATGCTTTAGGTGGATACTTAACCATGTTTTAACATATTAATGAGAGATGGAATTAGTGGCATGGGAATTAGCTAGAATAAAATATGGTTTAGATACATAATGAATGATCATTGGACTGCTGAGCCTTAAAATTACAAAAACCGAAGGTGTATATGTTTGACTAAGATGTGTGTTCAAATCCACTCAAAATGGTATGACGTAAAAGGCAGGAGTGTGGTCAGAATTATGCTTGACTTGGGTATTATATATGCAGGAAATTAGAACATTGGGACATATGCATTAAATACATAATTAAGGGCAGGAATTTTTCTAGCTTGTGATGTGAAATTGCGCATAGAAACATGTTATAGTGGTGCATAGCGGATAACTCAATTAGGAACATAAAGTTGTCTCAAGGGAAGTTGGCAAAATGATTTGAATTGATATGTAGAATGCAATAATAGTAAACCTTGTTCGGGTAGTGATGCTTAGAATGAGCATTATACTAGCGAAGGATGCAAGAGACATAATTAAATCAAACAAATTTGAGGAAACCATCTCTAAGGATTGTCTCATGATGAAATCTACATAAAAATAAAATTAAAGGATAAATTAGAGACTCCAATATTTAAAAGATCAAGAAAATTAAAATAAAACTATATTGAAACGCATGCTAAGTTACTCACATAAGGATAATACAAAGTCTAAGTTGGTATTAACTTAGTTGTATGTTTAGAATTTAGATGCATAATAACTTGCATGTTAAATTGATGGAAAAATGATATACCTATCTCAGAGAAATTATTTTATAATTAAGTTGGTGATTTACAATTTAATTTTCATTTTATTAATTTCATGATGATTATTTACTTGTAGATATGGATGTTATTCAGGATAAGATATTCTTCTAAGAAAAAATTCAAAGGATATAAGAAAAGAAGAATATCGAGAAAAGATAGAGAGGTTAGAAAAAGTTTTAGGTTTATTAAAAGAAGAACCAACCTTGACAAAAAAAAAAGAATAGAAGCATTAAAAAAAAACATGGAAGAGAACCTTAAGTGTCCAAAAGGAAAACCTTCGAGGAACTGTAATTATTGTTGGATATGTGGGGCAAAAAATCATAAGGCTAACACTTGCCCATATAAAAATAAAAAGAAAGAAAATCTTCGAAGAATATTCTTTGAAGATGAGAGTCTAGTGTACGAACCAATAGACGAAGAAGATTTGTTTGATGTAGACTATGAGATAGATTCAATCTATGAAGTGCGACATCCTCCACTTCAATTGGGTCTTTGCCACCTCTTCGTTTCTTGGATTTTGATCCACTGCCACATGAAGAAGCTTTTATATGCACCATTGTGAAAAGAAATCTCGAGCTGAAAAATGGGGGAGGAAAAGAAAATGAAATTAGGTTAAAGATGGGAAGAGTGTACATGGCTAAGTAAAAGAGGGAAAGAGTTGTAAGTGATGTGAAATCCCTAATTCCTAAAAACTCTTAAGTTCTCCAATTTTATTTTAAGTTAAAATCTTTTTTCGCGTAAATCCAAAAATCTGCAAAAACTGAACCCATCAGTAAAAATTTCCCCAAGTGAAAGGTAAAAACACTTTTAACTGAAGTAAATTAAAAAGAAAACATGTGAAATTCCTTATAGGCATAACACATTTTAAAAAATGCAAAAGAAACAAAAGAAAATGAAAGCTAGCAAAATGCCTTATGGGCATAATGCAATGAGAGAAAAATGTAAAACAAATAAATGAAAAATTGTGCGAGGCCTTATGGGCGTAACACGCATTCTAAAAACGGAAACAAAATAAATAAATAAAAATGAAAAATTAGTTCTGGTTTTTAAAGTCCCAGCTCGACTTCCTGCTCATTCTACTCGTCTGTAGGTGATGTCAGCATGATCTTACATGTTGAACGAGTGTCAAATCCCTCATAGAATGGCTTGACACGATGGCCATTAACCTTAAACTACTTTTTCGAATCAAGGCTTCGAATTTCAAATGCACCATGGGGAAAAATCTTTTGAACCACAAAAGGTCCTATCCATTTCGTTCTCAGTTTCCCTGGAAATAAATTCAGTCTAGAATTATAGAGCAACACCTTCTGCCCTACATGAAATTCTTTGTGCCAAATTTTTCTATCATGGAGCTTTTGTACCTTGTCTTTGTAGCTCCCCGTATGGTCATAAGCATTGGTCCATATCTCCTTTAATTCCTGCAATTGTAATTTCCTGTGAACTCTTGCATCATCCAAAGACATGTTAGACTGTTTCACTACCCATTATGTATGATGTTCAAGCTCTACGGGCATATGACATGGTTTCCCATACACAAGCCGAAAGGGTGACATTCCCAGTGGGGTCTTATATGTCGTTCAGCATGCCTACAAGGCATCATCTAGTCGCTTGCTCGAGTCTCTCATATTGGGACTGACTGTCTTTTCGATAATGGATTTGATCTCTCTATTTGTAACTTCGGCCTGACCATTCCCTTACGGATGATATGTTGTGGTCATATGATGATTAACACCATACTTTCAAAACAAGGCAGCTACTTCTTTGTTACAAAAGTGAGTCCCTTGATCACTAATGAATGCTTTAGGAACTCCAAATGTGCTAAACACATGAGATTTAATAAAGCTTACCATGATTTTGACATCATTTGATTTTGTGGCCCTAGCTTCAACCCATTTCGAAACATAATCCACTAGTACCAAAATGTAAACGTTCCCAAATGAAGGTGGGAAGGGTCCCATAAAGACCATACCCCAAACGTCAAAAATTTCACAAATAAGGATTCCTTTTTGAGACATCTCATGACTTTTCCCAAGCTTCCAGATTTCTGGCACTCTGCACATCGTTTATAGAATTGATAGGCATCACGATGTAAGGTAGGTCAATACAACCCATATTCCAAAATTTTCACAGTTGTCTTCTTATGCCCATAATGGCCTCCACAAGCATTGCTGTGGCAGAAGTGTAAAACGGACTGGATTTCATTCTTAGGTATGCACCTACGAATGACCTAGTCAACACAATGTCTCCATAGGTACGGATCATCCCTGTCACACCCCCGACCCCAACTCAAGAGGATGCGACAAGCTCCCGTAGCATAACCGTCGCCCGCCCGTCTCAGGCAAACAACGACTATACCACAAGGGAAGCTGACCTACTAATGCTCGTATAAGAAATCCAAAACAACATAAAGATAATATAAATAAAGACCATAACAAAACCCTGGATATATGCATACAAGGATTCTTATACATAGTACATCTGGTATACTGCTAAGCCTATACAAAGAGTCTATGCACAAATATACAACAGAACAGGAGTCCCTCCAGAAGTCCAAGACACGAACCAGCTGCTGTACCTCTAGCCCCGGTACTCGCCCTCTGAACTCGGACCTACGATCATCAAATGACAATCGCTGAGAATAAATCTCAGTGGTGCTAGGAACACAATCACAAATACCAATCACAGGCATTCATTCATACAGCATACAGCTGAGCATACAACACACAGCCTCACATACATACATCCATGCATTCAAGCATACCACATACGTTCAAGCATACGGCACACAACCAATCAATAGGCACACGCATATGGCATACAGCCAAACACCACATGGCACACAGCCTCACATACAAACAGGCACACAGCCAAGCAATACGGCAATCTCTGCCCAACCAGACCTCCATATTGCCTCTTACAATAGGAAAGCCCAGTCAACATGCACTCGCCCTCGGTTTGGTGCGTCTCACACTCTTCGCCCGTGCGTAGGGCATCTCACCCTCGTATTACCAATTAATACTGGCACCTCTCGCACCAGTAGGAGCATCTCACCCCCTAATTGGTAGATACCGGTACCTCTCGTACCGCGACATAGTACGTAACGTCACATCGCCACCCTTATCACATCCCCTCACTATGTTATGCTATACAACCAATCAATATGCATTCACATACCAAATAACCATATTACAAGGCAACCATCCAATAATCACACGGCTCGGCCCTTCCCGGAACTCATAGCCACAATCATACGCATCCCAAGCATGCACAAGCAGAATCATCGGGAATTCAATCCC
>CANYBF011789437.1:0-14792 GCA_948192965.1 Dalechampia spathulata | reverse complement strand
ATAGATGAAAACATTATATAAACAATATTTTAAATAAGTATACAATGCTTATAAATGACGGGTCAAAAAAATTTGAAAACATAAAATATAAAATTATTATAAATGACGGGTCAAAAAATTTATCCTAACGTGCAACGCACGTTATGAAACTCTAGTTAAAAATAAAAAGTTGAAGAATATCAAAATTGAAAAAACTGGAAAATATTATTTGTTATTAAAAATAAAAATACTTTTTATTATAAAAAATATTTTTATAAAAAAGGAAAGTAGGGAAATATGAATTTAATTTAAAATTTAAGAATTATATTTTTTTATTGATAATATTATGAAATAATTTAAATTATATTTGTTTTATATAGTTATATTTGATTAGAAATGTATTTAGTTGATAAAATCTCATCAGATTTTAAATTGATATTTTTCTATTTTAAGTTTATATGATATTTTTAAAAATTTGGTATTTTTGTAAAAAAAATTGAAAGTTAACAAAGTTATAAAAAAAAACACTTAACCATACCCTAGTTTTGAAAATATCCCAATTTAATGGTTATTCATATTTTTTCCTTTATTTAATCTTAATCTTTTTAAAATGTATTCATAACAAATAGAGACAATGATATAATTAAATTTCATTGATCATAATAGACTTTTAAAATTATGCAATAAATTTAATGGTTATTGAACTTTTTCCTTATTCATTAAAAAATATCATAAATATTATTAGTCTAATAAGTATGTTCATTTCTTAGAAAAAAAATGAATTAATTAATCAAATATCAATTATAGAAATTCTTATATCAAAAAAATTGATATTTGCTACAATTATCTTTTTTAATGATTATTCAAATTGTTCCCTCATTTCATTTAATTTTTAAAGAAGATTTAATATTTAATTCAATATAATTAATATTATTGATAACAGATTTTAAAAAATGCCATGTCAAAATTATCAGGATAATTTCATTAAATAAACAACATGATTTGATAAAATTATTATGCATTATATATATTTTTTACTAATGTTCTAAAATTGTTAAAAAAAAATAATGTCGCTTAAAAATTATTATGGTAATTTTTAAAAAATTATGTTATTGTATTATAATAAATATCTTTTTAAAATTTTTTGATATTGATGTGCATGATTTTATGATAAAATGAATAAAAATATTGATTATTTCCATTTAAAAGTAATGTAAAAAAATTGTGAGTGAATAGGAAAAAAATTAACTATTATATCAAAATATTAAAATATCTAATAAATATTATAATAACAATAAATTTATAATAAATTTCCTTAAATAATAGTAAATTTATTTTCATAATTGATCATCCACTAATATTATAAAATATGTTTTTGATTAATTTTTTTATCCATATATAATTGAAATCCCTGCGAAAATGGCAACATGTGCAAAAGTTTATAGTGGTTCGACACTAACTCTTGTCTACGTCCACTTCTCCTAAGTCTCAACTTAGGATTCCACTAAAATCAAATCAAATACAAAAAAGGATTCCACAAATGAATCCTAAACCCCAGTGTTTTTCAAGCTCACACTCAAACTTTTACAAAAATCAATCTCACAAACTCTTAATTACAATTTAATGCTCAAGCATTAATCACACACCAATCCACAATAATAAAACCTAACTCTTAGGTAGTGGAAATACAATCAATTAAAAGTTTACAATTGCCAAAATGCAATAATACAAGTAAATGTAATTGTTCTTGAAGATATAAGCTCAAAGAATTAATTGTTCTACAAAACTAGCCATTAGATTGAAAGATATGAAAGTTCTCTTACAAAAATAACCGTTAGAAAGTATTTAAAACCTTTCTACAAAGTCACGTACGACTATACTAGACATGGTACGCCCGTACCAATTTAAAAAGTCACTTAGAAAAATGAGAGGAAAATAAGGTACGACCACACCACCAATCGGCACGCCCGTACTAAAACATTTTTCCTGACAAATAATTTTCCTATGAGCAAGCGTACGGCCGTACCACCTAATGGATCCTCATG
The DNA here is from genome assembly GCA_948192965.1 of Dalechampia spathulata. NCBI lineage: Eukaryota > Viridiplantae > Streptophyta > Magnoliopsida > Malpighiales > Euphorbiaceae > Dalechampia > Dalechampia spathulata. The sequence goes on along the minus strand of CANYBF011789437.1, from coordinate 12,768 downwards.
TACCATAACAGGTTTACTGATAAATCAAATTCATGCGAGCAATGGTACGCCCATACCAACCAATGGTATGCCCGTACCATGCTCAAGCAAACAGTACTAACTTAGTACGGTCAGTCGTATACCCGTACCACACATCAAAGTGATTTGGTAAAGACAAAAACATACTTAAAAGTGGCAAATAAATTAAATTGACTCAAACGTGACACACACATCAAAACCTTGGGTCTAACAATCTTCCCCTTTTTGATGTTAGCAATCAATTTAAGTTCAATTTGTAAAAATATGTTTAAATGAAATTTTGATTTGAAAAATTTTAGAAATCTCCCCCTTTGTTTTAGAATTCATGCCACGAAATTACAAGTAATTAGTCAAGTACAAAGGAAAGGAGAAAATATAGAAATCAGAGTAAACAAATAATATAATATATGATCAGAGCAATAAACATAATCAAATGATCAGAGAAATACATGTTAATGTATAATCAACATAAACATAATGCTATAATCAGAACATTATCCAATTTAATCATAATCAAAGCACATGACAATAAGCAATAATAGAGATAGACAAAATAAGATAATGAACTAAAGAAACATCATATGATATACATAAACTCAAAAAGATGTTCAGTACAATAATAAAATCAAGACTAGCATAAAAATGAAATCAAAACTAACATCTCCACAATCCTAAAATCCTAAAAAACATAAAACATCTCCTCCTTTGACAACATCAAAACAATCACTGTGGGTCCTAAGGAGGAGGTGCACTCAGTGAAGGCATCATAAAGGGTTCCATCATAAAACTGATGGAATGCAAAGTGTCAATGGTAGAAGTCTGAAACTCATGAAAATCAGCAATATGCTAAGCAAATTGCTGATCAAATGAGGCTGACTACTGAGTAAGATGTCCAGACTACTGATCAATCTGGTCAAAGCGTTTCTCAGCATCCAGATGATCAAGTTGAGTGATGATAACAGCAAGCTGCTGAGAATCAGTAGAGGTAGTAGCTGCTGGAGCAATAGTGGAAGTGGCAGCTAGAGCGAGAGGATCAGGAATAACAGCAGATGAAGAAGATCCACCCTGGAAGTGTCATTGGCATTTGTGGCTCAGAGCCACCTAGCGTATGGCATCAGTGGATGGATCAGAAGGGTCTAGCCACTCTGCAGATGTATCATCTAGAAGTGGAACTTATAAGCGCTGACAGACCTCTACAGCTCGACGTCCGTAGAGAAAAATAGTGTCATTGGGAAGGCCCAATGACTGAAGATGGTTGAGTCATCGAGAAATATACTCTGGATGTATGACGAACTCATCATTAGAAGTCCGCTGAAAGAGCATAGAGTGCTCAATGAATGAGAGGTCAAGATTAGGACCTTTCGATCCAAGTGAGGGGTGAGTGGGGGGAAAGGCTCGCAGCTTCTGGCAGATATGATGAATAATAGGTCCAAAAAGAATAGCCTTGTCAAGTTGCTTCTGAATGCCGACCTTATGGAAAGAGGTTTGAAGCTAGCATCCAGATTGAATAGGGGTCATGCAGTAAAGCAAGATAAGGTCAGGGGCCGTAATGGTGTTATTAGACTTGAATCTTCGAAAAAGGAGATAGGAGATCAGTCGATGACAATAAAAGAGAGAAGGAGACTTAAGGCAGGATGCATTCTGTCGAGAAGGGCGAAAAGAGGTGTTGAGGGTGATATCCCTCCAGAAAGAATTATGATCAAAGACCGCATATTTGGTATTCGAGATACCATCAGTATGGAATCCAAATAAACCATCAAACTCAGAGGCAGAAAGAGAATGATGTCTATGGAAAAGTCAGAAAGTGTAGGAGAAAGAGGTAGACAGAGAAAAGGTCTATAAGAACTCTAAAGCTACAGACTAAATGAAATGGTTGGGTAAGAAAAAAAATTTGACTAACTTACATTGGTCAAATATCGTAAAACGTCATCCTCCAATTCGGTCTGATGGAGAGTAGGATGACACGTAAAATGAGAGTGAGAGAAAACTTTCTCACTTAGAATGGAAGTCCTAATGACGAAAGTAGGGGTAGCGCCACCACGAGGTCCAGAGCCTGCAAGGACAATGCATTTGACTCTCCGTGAGGAAGAGTCACTGTGATCACTAGGAATAGACATAATAGATAAAATAAGTAAAAACAGATAAGTTGACAAAAATAAAAAATTTTCAAATTTTCAGTAAAATTTCAATGTGTTTTAAAAAACTCAAAAATGGTGCATGCACAGAAATCAACATAATTTGACATACGACACCTAAACATAATCTTAAGTAATAAAATCTAAAGAGCCTAAATCTAAAACAACCTAAAATGATCAAAAAATAAAAATTAAAAACAATGTTAAAAGGCAATAAAATAGTAAAACTGGAATGTGAAAACAGAAGAAAATGAAAGAAAATCAAACTAAAATGAGGAGAAAGATTGCAAGCAACGGAGTTTGGAATGTTTGGAGACTAGTTTGAGAGGATTTGGTTGGGATTTGAGAGAGAAATTGAGAGATAAATGAAGTTAGAATATGAAAAATTAGTTTAAAAACTAATTTTTAAGTCGTGTACAGGCGTACGTCCAGGGCGTACGGTCGTACGGTCCAAAAATACCTTGAAAATTCATATCGTGTATGAGCATACGGGTGATAAGTACGGTTGTACCAACTGAAAACATTTGGAAGTCACTATCACGTACGGAAGTACGAGAGCTCTTAGCTAAAAATTTAAAATTTTTGAAATAGGATGCGTATGGGCGTACAGAAAATGGTACGATCGTACCAAATTTTATTGAAAAATGCCTTTGAAATGCGTACAGGTGTACGAGGGAGGTGTACGACCATACGAGAGCTTGAATGAAAATTTGAAATTTGAGGCATAAGAGCCGTACGAGCGTACAGAGACAGGTACGGTCATATGGGGACTAAAAATAGAAAATTTTGAAGAGTTCTGAGAGTTTTCTTGAAATTCTTAAAGTCCACCATCACACCTATTTCAAAAATGACCCATCTATCATTCCTAATTCATGTTTGATGAAGTTTAAATGTTCTTGATTAAGGGGTTTTGTAAAAATATTTACCAATTAGTGAGTTGTATCAATGAATTCTAATACAACCTTCCCTTTTTGCACATTATCAAGTAGAAAATGATGCCTAATATCAATATGCTTGGTTCTTGAATGTTGAATTGAATTCCTAGACAAATTTATCGTACTAGTGTTATCACATTTAATGGAAGTACATGAAACACAAATATTGTAATCCTTTAATTGTTGTTGAATCCAAAGTACTTGAGCATAACAACAACCTGCGGATATATATTCAGATTCAACAGTAGACAGTGATACATAATTTTTCTTCTTGCTAAACCAAGAAACCAAACAATTACCTAAGAAATGATAAGTATCAGAGGTACTCTTCCTATCTAACACATTTCTAGCAAAATCAACATCAGAATAGGCAGTCAAGTCAAATGAATCATTCTTTGCATACCACAAGCCATAATGCATAGTTCCAATCAAGTATTTGAAAATACATTTCACAGCACTCAAAAGCAATTCCTTAGAAGATGACTAAAATCTAGCACACATACACACAACAAACATTATATCAGGCTCTATACTTCTTTTGATCAACTAGTTTGCCATTTTCATCCAAGGAAAGCTTTGTGGTAGTACTCATTGGAGTTTTACTTGATTTTGCATCTTCTAGTCCAAACTTCTTTAGCATTTCTTGTGTATATTTGACTTGATTGATGAAGATCCCGTCTTCACATTGCTTGACTTGAAGTCCTAAGAAATACTTCAATTCTCCCATCATGCTCATCTTAAATTCTCCCTGCATACACTTAGAGAATTCCTTGCATAATTTTTCATTAATAGCACCAAATATGATATCATCCACATAGATTTGAACAAGTAAGATATCATGTTTATAATGCTTAATGAAAAGTGTTGTGTTTGCTTTACCTTTTTCAAAACCATGATCAATAAGAAAACTACTCAACCTATCATACCAAGATCTAGGGGCTTGTTTAAGGCCGTATAAAGCTTTGGTAAATTTGAAAATATGGTTTGGAAATTTAAAATCTTCAAAACCGGGGGGTTGTGCAACATAAACTTCTTCATTTATAAAACCATTCAAAAATGCACTTTTCATATCCATTTGAAAAATTTTGAAGTTTATGTGAGATGCATATGCTAACAACATTCTAATAGCTTCTAATCTAGCTATAGGTGTAAATGTTTCATTAAAATTTATTCCATCTTCTTGACAATATCCTTGTACCACTAACCTAGCCTTATTCCTAGTTATGATACCACTTTCATCATGCTTATTCCTAAACACCCATCTAGTTCCTATAACAGATGCATCTTTAGGCTTAGGTACTAAGGTCCATACATTATTTCTATCAAATTGATTTAGTTCATCCTGCATAGCTAACACCTAACTTTCATCATCTAAGGCTTCATTCACATTCTTAGGTTCAATCTGAGAAATAAACATAAGGTTGTTATGAATATCTTTAAACTTAGAACGAGTTGTTACCATTTTTGATGTTTCACCTATAACTTGTTCCTTGAAGTATCCTTTCAGGAAATGCCACTCCTTTGAAAGATCATGCTTGATATGAGGTGCAGCTAGATGAGGAGAAAGATCATTCACTTCTTCTTTTTCAACATCCTTGGGTGTAGCTTCTTGTTGATGCTCTTGTTCTTCACTTTATTTCAATAGAATTCCTACATCATCATCAACAATGTCCTTTCTTGGATCCAGAGAGTTAGTTTCATCAAAAACAACATGCATAGATTCCTCTATAACCAAAGAACATTTATTGAATACCCTATATGATTTTCTAGATGTAGCATATCCTAAGAATAAACCTTCATCAGTTTTTGAATCAAATTTCCCAAGATTATCATTGGTGTTTAAAATATAGCACTTACATCTAAATACTCTAAGGTATGAAATTCTTGGTTTTCTACCATTCTATAGCTTATAAGGAGTTTTGTTTAAAATTGGTCTTAAATGTACTTGATTTATGACATAATAAGCGGTATTGACTGCTTCGGCCCAAAAGTAAGATGATAATTGATACTCATTAAGCGTTGTACATGCCATGTCACAAAGAGTTTGGTTTTTCCTTTCAACTACCCCATTTTGTTGAGGAGTTCTAGGAGATGAAAAATTATGATGAATGTCGTGCAATTCACAAAATGAATTAAAACTTTCATTTTGAAACTCTTTTCCATGATCACTTCTTATTGAAGAAATGTAATAACCTTTTTCATTTTACATTCTTTTTGTTACATTTTAAAAAATTTTAAATGTATCATCTTTATGAGTTAAGAATGAAATCTAAGTAAACCTCGAGTAATCATCAACAATCACAAGTGCATAATGCATACCACCTAAACTAGCTACTCTAGTTGGTCTAAATAAATCCATATACAACAATTGAAGAGGTTTAGAAGAAGTTACCTTATTTTTCACCTTAAATGAGGATTTTACCTGTTTTCCCATTTGGCATGCTTCACACACCTTGTCCTTTACAAATTTAATCTTTGGAAGTCCTACCATATGTTCATTCTTCCCAAGATCGCCAATGCTTTCAAAGCTAGCATGTCTAAGCCTTTTATACCAAAGCCATGAATCCTCACTTATAGAAACAAGGCACTTCACATTTTTATGAGGAATAGAATCTAAATCAATCATGTAAATATTTTCTATTCTATCTCCTTAAAACACTAGCTTATCATCATTAATCCTATAGACAAAGCATCCTTTTGGATCAAACACAACTTTAAAGCCATTATCACATAATTGACTAATACTAAGCAAGTTATGTTTTAGTCCTTCTACTAACAAAACTTTGCTAATAGAAAAGTTGGAATCCTTATTGACCTTACCAATTCCAACAACTTTACCTTTGGCATTGTCTCCAAAAGTAACATTACCTCCTTCATATTATTCAAGATTGGAGAAGAGGCTTGCATTGCCGGTCATATGCCTTGAGCATCCACTATCGAGATACCATCTGTTTTCACTAATCTTAGATCTCAAGCATACTTGTTAAACATAGATGCATTTACTTCTTTTTAGGTACCCAAATGTATTTGGGTCCTTAGGGGTTAGAAGCATTTATATCATCATTCCAATGCATTTTCCTAATGAAATATCTATTGGTTGTATGCCCCTTTCTATTGCAATAATGACATACAACATTCCTAAATTTAGAATGGTTATGCATATGTTTCTTTCTAGATACATGAGGATGGTTATGGCTACAAGAATATGAGCAATGATGCACCTTATGCATATGAACTCTATGAGTCTTAGGATGAACAATTTTCTTCTTAAAATCCTATGGTTTTTATGTTGAAGTAGAAGCTTTGACAAAAACCATGCTTTTAGGGATGTAGGAGGAGTTTTGATTAAATCCAATACCCTCTTTGTTACCACTAAGTTTTTAATGTTTCAAAATAGAATCGATTTTAACACCACCTTGTTCAAACCTAGAAAGATTGTCTGTCAACAACTCCTTTTCTTTTGAAAGCTTAACATTTTCATCCTTCAAAAGCTTATTTTCCTTTTCAAAGCTTTTAAGTTTTATTTTATAAGAATCAAATTCATTTTGTAAAACATCTTTCTCTTTTGAAATAGATGCATGTTTACTTCTAAGTGATTGATGCTTCTTAGCCAATTTTTCATACTTTTCTAACAATGCTTCTAATGCACCACATTCATCATCATCAAATTCATTATTATTATAATAAGATTAAAATGATGTAGTTACCTTATCTTGTTCATTATCCAAGAATTCCATGAAGCAAAGGTTTGTTGCTCTTTCATCACCGGACACTTCCTCATTGGTCTCGCTATCATCATCCTATGTTACTTCAATGCTTTCTTCTTGAATGGCTTTAAGGGTTTGTTAAGGCAAGGATATTCATTTCTCATATGTCCCAACTTATTGCATTCATAATAAATGACTTGATTCCTTTGAAAGTTATCCCTTTGATTCAAGTCCCGTCTTTGCTCAAGTCCCGTCTTTACTCGAATGGCTTCTTGCCATCCTTTTCAAACTTCTTTTTCTTTATAAGAAGAGTCTTGACACACGTTGAGAGTAGGGCTACTTCATCATTGATCTCTCCTTTGCTTGTGGAAGAGGTATCTTCCTCCTTTGAAACCTTGAGTGCAATCCCTCTCCGCTTATCTTCCTCTACCCCTTGTTTAAGGGTAATCTTATGTGTAAGAAGCTTTCTGAGAAGCACATCAGTTGACAATACGGACAAGTCATTTGCTTCTTCAATGGAGATCACTCTAGCCTCCCAATCCTTCTTAGGCAGCACCTGCAAGATTTTGTTATTGATGTCTTCTCTTTGATACATCTTGCCAAGCTTCATTAGGCCATTAGTGATCACTATGAGTCAATTGTACATTTCACAAATTGACTCATTTGCCTTCATTGTGAATAGCTCATATTTATATGTCAACAGTTGGATTTTCTTGTTTCAAACTTGATTAGTTCTTTCATGATGAGTCTCCAAAGCAGTCCATATTTGCTTTGCTATGATATAGTGCGATACTCGACCATATTCTTTACGACTTATAGCATAATACAGTATGTTCATCACCTTTTTATTTCAAAAGTTTGCTTTTAATTCCTCCATGGTCTAATCTTCTCTAGCTTTGAGAGATTCTCTAGCTTTGAGAGAGACAACACCATCAATTGTAATTGTTGGAGGTAAAAACTCATTCACCATCAAATCGAACAATTCAATTCTGTTGTTGTCCAAGAAAACTTCCATCCGATGCTTCTAATATGGATAATTAGTTCCATCGAAGAAGGGTGGTCTTGTAAATGATTAACTTTCAATTGTTGCCATAGGGTCTTCTGCTCTAGTATTTTAATTCTAATGCTAATGAGCACCAAATTCTCTAATACCAAATGAAATCCCTACAAAAATGGCAACACGTGTGAAGGTTTATAGTGGTTCGACACTAACTCTTGCCTACGTCCACTTCTCCTAAGTCTCAACTTAGGGTTCCACTAAAATCAAGTCAAATACAATAAAGGATTCCATAAATGAATCCTAAACCCCAGTGTTTTTCAGGCTCACACTCAAACCTTTACAAAAATCAATCTCACAAACTCTCAATTACAATTTAATGTCCAAGCATTAATCACACATCAATCCATAATAATAAAACATAACTCTTAGGTAGTGGAAATGCAATCAATTGAGAGTTTACAATTGCTAAAATGCAATAATACAAGCAAACTTACTTGTTCTTGAAGATAGAAGCTCAAAGAATTAATTGTTCAGCAAAACTAGCCATTAGATTGAAAAATATAAAAGTTCTCTTATAAAATAACCGTTATAAAGTATTTAAAACCTTTCTGCAAAGTTGCATACGACCGTACCAAACATGGTACGCTCGTACCAATTTAAAAAGTCACTTTAGAAAAATGAGAGGGAAATGAGGTATGACCGTACCACTAATTGGTACGCCCGTACCAAAACATTTTTCTTGACAAACAATTTTCCTGCAAGCAAGCGTACGGCCGTACCATCCAATGGTATGCCCGTACCACAATAGGTTTACTGACAAACCAAATTCCTGCGAGCAATGGTACACCCGTACCAACCAATGGTACGCTCGTATCATGCTCAAGCAAATAGTACTAACTTGGTACGGTCAGTCGTATGCCCGTACCACACGTTAAAGTGATTTGGTACACCCGTACCAAAATAGGTACGCCCATACCAACTACAAAAACATACTTAAAAGTGGCAAATAACTTAAATTGACTCACACGTGACACACACATCAAAATCTTGGGTCTAACAATAACTAAACTAAATAATGAATAAGCAAATTTATTAAATAAAATTACAAACATTAAAGTAAACACTTAAATAAGCAATATTTTTTTCCTTAATATAAAGCATTCCTTCTTCTATTCATTTTATTTTCATTTTTTTATTTTATTTTATGAACGTTCTAATCAAATTTTAAACACATTCTAAAATCAATAAAGATTAAAAATTATTATGATAATATTAAATATTTTTAAACACTAATAAAGAATACTGAAAAATTAAAGTGATAATATCACATTTATGTGATGTCTAACTCTTTTTATTTACAAATTTATTCTTTTAAATTTTGCCTTTGCTAACAAATGATATTATTCAAATTTAATTAAAATATTTCGATAATTTATATTTCTTTAATTTGTTAATCTTTCAATAATTTTTATTAAAACATTAATTAATTAATTAATGTTTTAAAGAAAAACATCAAATTATATTTAGTTGGAAAAAAAAGAACTCAACCAAGAACTTTCAGTTTATGTAAAATTTATTCATCACTGATTATAAATTTAGCAATAATAATTTTTTTTAGAAAAAAGTTACACTTCTTAATTTATATTATTAAAAATATTAACATTTCCTTTATTATTCATTCATTAATTATATTTTATAAGAGATAAACAAATATTCATTTAGATATTATATTAAATCAATGGCTTAACTATGTCATCTTTTTTATAAAAAATTATTATTACTAAAATCCTAGTAGACAACATGGATTTATGATGGTTCAACAAGCTCTTTACCTACGTTCGCTTACCTAAGCAATAACTTAGATTTTCATTATTCTTTCTCATAGCATAGAATCCTAACATCACAATTCTAGATTCAACCCTAGTGTTTTCAAAGGATTATACTCAAACTTTTACAGTAAGAATCTAACTCTTAAATTACAATGAAATCTAAAGAACTAGCTCTCACTAAAATCAACGGTAACAAAGATCAAGAACACAAAAGAGAGCTTAAAAAGTGAATTATAGAATGAAAGAATATCAATTAATTAGCAAGAAGAGTAGTTACTTACTTGTTAAAGCCAAACCCTAATAATAAACACTCTTATCCTTGCTTAAGTGTTTGTTACCTTAGCATTTAATGCTAATTATTTCATTACAAACTCATTTAAGTGACCATTGCTGAAGGTGTATGATCATACATGAGCTTAAATGGATGACCAAATAAGATATGTACAATCATACAGGAGGGGCTACAATTGTATGATTATCTTCTATTCTAACACTCATTTCAGCAATATATGGTATGACTGTACCACTATTTATTATTCCTTCAATATACAAAACATGCATAAACAATTTATAAAATGCATATATTCATTAATTAATCATGGAATATAGTTTGTTAATATCAAAATAAAATTAGGGAATTCACATACCCTCTCAATCTCCCCCTTTTGATGTTGATAAACCATCTCCCTTTAACATAATCACCAAAACATTAAATCATATTGGACAAGTATCAAGATCACTCAATCATAGTTATGAAACAATATCTGATAGATTTCATAATCATCACTAACATCATAAATACATTGTATACTAGCATCATTATCATTGATCATTAAAAAATTCAAAAGGTATGTTCATAACCACTGAAACATAGTAAAAAGATAAAATACAATCCTTATAATATGATATATCCCCCTTTGACAACATCAAAAGCAATGCACAAAATATAATGGAAAAGATGAATAAAGCATAAATGATGACCTAATAACAAGTCAAGGAAGTGGAAAATGTTGATCAAAATGATCATGTAGCTACTAAAGAGAAGTAGAATAAAACTCATGAGATTCTTAAAAATACTAAAAAAGTCTTTGATCAAAGCCATCAAGCCAAGTGTTAATGGTAGTAAACCATTGATCAAAGACATCTATCCAAGTATTAAGTGCAATAAATTACTAAGATAAGAAGTCCATAAGACCAATAGGAATAAACTCAAAGAGGGAAGGTCTAAAAGTGCCAACATCATTACCATGTTACCACTTACGATAAAAGGCTGCCTCATAATAAGTAGCATCTCTAAAGGAATCAACTGGAGGATCAAGACTAGTAACCTCATCTTTAGAATATTTTACATTAGATGGAATAAGGGCATTCATGGACTTAGAGATAGCCTTAACATAATAGCCATATAAAGTAATGGTGTCATTCGGAAGATCGTATATGAGGATATACTCAAGATGAAGCTTAATATACTCAAGATGAAGGTAATACTTCTTCATAGAATTACACTCAAGAATAAGAACATGATCAAGATTGACACCTAAAGTTCCTAAAGAAAGAGGATTGGATGGCTAATTATTGAGAGCTTTAATGATGCATAAGACATCAAGGCCGTACAAGATAAACAACCAAAATAATTTACATCATAAACTATTCTTGTAGCTGATAACTAGTTTGAATATGAGAACTAATGATCATAAAATATAAAAAATAATAAATTTAAGCTAGTGAGCATGTCATTACTCTTAATTCTACCAAACAAAGCATAGGTAATGACACAATGATAAGAAAATAAGGTTGGATATTTTAAACATGAAGCTTTAAGTCGAGGGGCTTTAAACAAAATATCCAAAGTTATGTCTTTCCAAAAGACATTCTTATCAAAAAAAAATTGGTTTTAGGTTGGTTCAAACCATCTTGATGAAATTTGAACTCTAGGTAGAGAGAATTCCTTTCTACATAGCTTAAAACAATAAGAATATAAATTAAAAAGTATCAGTGGTTTCTAATTTAAAACCTATTTACTTAATAGTATTATGGTAAAAAAATGATCAAAAAAGAATATTCTTATGTGAAACTTATTATGATGATTTGCAATTATAAAATTATAAGGAATGGATGGAGGAGTAATCTTAACATAGTTATTAAAAGAAGTCTCTTTCCCTTTGCCCTCGAATTTTGAGTTAGAAGAGCCTTCTCATGATATAGTGATGAAAAATTGAGGTTTAATGAGTGAGAGGTTAAAGTTCTTAAAAAATGAAAAATTCTTGAAAATAGAAGACAAGAAAATAAAATCTCAAAAGATTTTGATGGAAAATGATGACAAATAGAGAAAAGATGGAGAAAATCTTAAAGAAAATGGATGAGAAAGGTAGATGAAACCAATATTTGAAAGAAATAAAATGTTAAACTAAAAGAAAATAAACAAAATTAGGTATTTAAGAGGAGAAAGAATATGTGTATGGCCATACCATGGGCTCATATGATCATAAGACAAGGAATTGGAATTTTAAAGATGGAAAGATTATATTTATACAGGTGCACATGATAAACATATAATTGTACATGTACCTTTGGGAAAAGAAAAAGATAAAGAAAAAATAGATATAGATGCTAGGTGTACATACATCTGGTATGATGATACATGTAGATGCTGTAAAAATTTTGATAATTCAAAATAATAATCGCACAGGTGTACATGCGCATACTGAAAATGTTGAAAAGAAAAGAAGCTTAAAGCAAGGTATGGGTGTGAGAGTAGCACATCCCGGATGCAGGAATGCTGCACGCTGTTCGGCGTGAAATGCCGTGGTGCTTGCTCTCGAAAGCATAGACCCCTGAGTTACTACAGGAACTAGACAGATCGCGTCGAGTAAGTGATGTGGAGTCGCCACCCGGCTTATCTAGTTAACTCAATTAAGTAACTAAATAAGCCAGGAAAGTATAAACCCGAGCCTTCCTGCTGTGGAAAGCAGCCCGAATTTCTTCAGAGATTGGGTTCGGCATTTCAATTTTATTTGTATTCCGTATTATCATCTTCACTTTATCCGGTTTTAATAAAAGCGCAAATCACACACAATTAGGTTGAAGTTCACTTAAGTCCGGTTTCATGGCATAAGGAAGCGAGACATGTAGCAGATAATGAAA